>JASGXE010001588.1:0-14534 GCA_030068105.1 Sinentomon sp. SZTP_YWyxl
GTTTGAAAGTTTCCCAAGTAAAATTGAAATTTATCAACATCAAAACAAATTCCAGGTCCAAGTTGACGTGAATAGCGTTTTTGCCGTCAGCAACGAAATCGTTTTTCAAATGCAAAAAGCTGTTTTTTGCAGACAGTGCGCCAAACATCCCAAACGGAAACAGTTGCTGCAAGAAAACCAGATGCAACCCATGAACAATTTTTTGCACAGACCGAGAGTAAAGATGAGTGCATAATTTGAGCAGCAAAACAGTCAAAACGGATCTGCCATTTTCATGCAGCAGACAAACGGTACGTACTTTTGGAATGCACCTCGTAGCAGGGCTTCTGGAAGTGAGACACAATAGCCAAATGCTGTGATGAAGGTAATTTTCTTGGTGGCGAAAATATGATGGACGTTTGCACTGACAAAAGTTTCAAATTAGCAAATTTGTTACCCCCTAGTCTAGCACAGGCAATCACTATCTAAAAGCAGCACGAGACAGTATTTGATTGGAACCAGGAGGAAAAGACTCCTGCTTTGAGAGGTCATCCAGGTTTGGCAACCTCGGGGCTGAAGCTGAGGAATGTCCATAGTTGACGGAACCACCATTGTTATTGAGAAGTGGTGTCGATTCATCGACGACGCTGATCTCGTCGACGTGCTGGTGGTGGAAACTGTATTCGCTCTTCCGCCGCCGGTTCAATGGGAATGGTGGTCGATGGCGTTCCCTCAGCAACTGCACCGCAACACCGATGGCAGACAAAACTGCCCAGACGAAGATCAGCACCTTTTCCCTCGTCTGGAACGGTGCCGTTTTAAATGCAAATCCGAAATTTTTACTGACGGCTCTTCGACTGAGGTTGACTATGGCATAGCGTAACGTCGACCCGATATAGAGATCTATCGTAGAAATGATGAGGAAGCTGCCGACAACAGCACAGCTTAACACATTGGCTTGTCTGGTGAACGATATCGTCAACAGGACTACTATCAATATCAGCGATATCAAGGAGAGCCAGAAATTTATGTCGTCTGCGAAGAAGTAGAAATTACCAAACGGTGTGTAGACGGCGAAACTGGACAAGACGAACCCAAGCACGAGTGTCGGGAAGAGGACGGATATGACGGGTGCACCGATGTATACCCAACCTCAACACCACCAAAACGCCCAGAACAACACCAACGGATGACGAGGATAACAGTAATATCGGGAAGGAGAGACTGGCGATAAGTTGCAACAGGATATGAGAAGCAACTGTTCCAATGATGAAACCGAAAACGAACTGCGAGAATTTGAAGAGTCTGTGGCCGACGAACAATATCACAATGCCGACGAACATCGAAACGGCACCGCTGAACTTTGTGAACGGGCTGGTTAAATCAGTGCATGGCACGGACGGGTCAGTCCCGTTCGGACACGAGTACGATGCGATGGGAACGTAAGCCGACTTGCCATTGGGTGGCAAACCATCGGTGACCACAACAACGTAAACCGCACCAATCCCTTCGTAAGAATTGAACAGCACTCGTGTCTTCGGGATCAAACCGTAATCGGGGAGTTTCTCGCCGTATTTTTCGATGGATGTAACGTCTGCCATCTTCAGGATGTTTTCGAAATACGACTTTTCGCTTACGTCTCGCTCCTCAATGAACAATCTGTAAACTTTGTAACTAAGGTGCTGATAGCTGCACATCAGGGAAGTGGTCACTGGCAATCCAACTGATGGAAACGAAGCACGGGCAAGTTGGTACGTAACTGTGGTCAGGTGGCTCTGTTCGTCGTAAACCAAACGAAGAAACGGTGAGATCTGAACCGGGAATTCCATGTTACAGCCTCCGACAATGGGAGCATCCCGATGATGGCCCTGTATGATGACGAGTGTTGAAACGGTCGTGTTGTTCACATTCCACAGGAACACCTGGACTCCAGTCGTACTTGCGGTGACAACTCTGACCAATCCAATGTTCGATCCATTCACAAACCTGCCTGCCGCCAAACTGTTGTCATACGACATGACCAATTTGTGTCCCTGTGCATGGCCTTGGATGGTGATATAGTTGATGTCACCCTGCAAGCCAGTGATGGAGATCTTTCGTTTTGTACCAGGTCCAAGAGTAAAGTACTGGTGTTGTAGCTCAAACACATTGATCCCTGAATCATTAAAATTGAATTCAATATCGTGGTCATCAGCTATGATGGATTTGCTTCTGGCGAGCAAATCTGGCTGGTGATTGGACCCCAGAAACCTATCAGTTTGAAACGTTGGTTCAACAAGCAAACAGAGAAGCAGAACCAGGCACTTGAGGATCAGCATGGCTCTGCTGAAAATCTAAAATAGGTACCTAGGGAAGAAAGGAAGACGTTTCATGAGAAAAAAATGGTTAGCCGGCTGGCCATCCATCTGGACCTAATTTTGGTTAAGTTGGTTCAGTCGAATTGGCTCAACTGAAAACAGTGCTGAGTGCCAACACCTATCAACATCTGCTCTCATTCACTGGGCAGTGTCAAAAGCACATTCAACATTCAATGACCTTTGGATTTTTTTTATCTTTGAAGTTTGATAAAAAATATTTATTTTGTTTTTATTTAACCCTAAACACGCCAGAGGTTGCTGGACACAACTGGGTGGAGGGAGGGGAGTCAACAACAACTAGGCAGGAACGTTTTGAAACTCCCCCAAATCAAGCCAAATTTGCAGGTGCAATTATCAAGCCAAATTTCCATATGTCGTGTTCCATCTAAATAAGTCGACTGGCTTTCTCTTCCCCAATCTTCTTGGGGACGATTTGGGCATTGAGTTAAAAAATTTTAATACGAGAAGCCAAGATGCCAGATGGTGATACTTTACTTCTTTGAGCAAAGTGGATTTGGTGAATCGTTGAGTAGCCTCAAACATAGTTTTCAGCATACCTTGATTGAAGTGACCCCTGACGGTGTTCCCTAAAATATGGATACGGAAGTGACTAAAACGCTGAACCTGCTTGTCCTGCTTGTCCTGCTGGTAATGGCCAGGTTAGGGGAAGGTCAGGGTTCGGTGAGGTTAGTTTAGGTCAGGATAACCTAATCTAACAGTAACTTAACCTATTTAACCATTACCAGCAGGACAAGCAGGTTTCCAGCAGGACAAGCGACAAGCAGGTTCAGCGTTTTAGTCACACCCACCTGGACACCCCCACAAATAGGTTAGGGCAGCAGAGGTTTTTTTAAACTATGTTGGGGGCCACAGGCAGTAAAAGCCATTGGACGTGGTAAACCCTGGTCAGGCATGCATCATTTTTTTTGCCTCGGCAATTACCACAACAACAATAATCAAGTCGTCATGTTCTCTCACCGAGGCAGCATGCATCTTTTCGGCCAGCGAGGTGAATGGATCGGACAATCAAACATAGGTACGGTGGCCGGCGCATAGAAACCCAAGGAGGGTGCAGTCAAAATGGCCGTAACAGAGGAAGAAAAAAAAATGAAATAAATGAAACAATGATTTTACAATAGCAACAACCAACCAGGTCATTGTCAGAGATGCAAAATAAGGAAGCAGTGAAGATGGTATCTCACCAGCAGCATGGTCCAAATTGTGTAGGTAGTTCCGCACCATGATGAAAGAGCAGCCGGGTATCCGTCAGAGATGAGAGGCAAAAACAGCGAAGGTGATATCTTGCCAACAGCATGGGCCAGATTGATCAGATCCGAAGCATAAAGGTTAGGTTAGGTTTGGATAGGACAGTTTAGCATAGGATATGTTAGGTTAGGTTGGTTTGGATGGGTTAGGTTCGGTTAGAAGGGTATCCAAGGAGGTATCCAGTTAGGTGTCTAGGTATCCACATTTTAGGGACCACCACCCCTGACATCCAGGAATAAAGGCACGTCCTGTCAAACCCATCAGGAAAATGTGTGACAAAATGAAAATAGGATCAGAGGACTTTGAATTGCATGTGCCTGGCCTGAGAGAAACTGGAAAGGAAGCTATTTTGATGGTGCATGCAGTTTTGCAGAGGTCTAGTCAAGTGTGTTCAAAAAAGTTTTGACCTTTTATTTAGGCCCGAAACTGAATGACCATTGGCCATTGGCATTGAATGACCACTGGCTTTTAAACTGAATGACCAATTTTATTAAAGTGTCGGACAACCTCAATATGACCCGGACACCCAAAAACTGCCCGACTCATCCTTTTTTTTTTTTTTTTTTCTGAGGGGCTCAATTTTTATTTCACACATTGCCCCATTTTTTTTTTTTGAATTTCGTGCACACAAAAAAAATGCATTGTTAAATTCATTAGGTGGGTATGAATACAACCAAAACACCTCAGTCATTTCAAGTGAACAACAGTTACCTACATTCAAGCATATTCAATGTCGTAATTTCAAACAACTCAGTGGTGGCAAACAAATTGTTGGTGTTGTTTAAGTTTGATGTCAGTTTTGAGACGTTTTTAAATTTCCGTTATTTTTTTTCAATTTTTACCAGCAAAGCCATTAAAGAGAGCAAGAAGCAATTTACCCCATGCAGCAGCAGGAAGAGATGAAAGCATTCAATTTATCAAGGTGAGATGATTCACACAACAGGATTGAAGAGATGCATTAAATCCAAGCCGGATGCAGCAAAAGAGCAGAAGAAAGCAGCAATCCTTCTTCTTTAGACCCCGATAAACTTTTACGATAAACTTCGTTTTCTCCACCCCACCCCATTTGGAAACCGACGCACTGTCCGTTTGAGCAAAATCCATTTGAACACGATTTGTTGCTTAAAAAAATGTCTTGACGTCATGCAGGGTTGGGCATAGGGGGTAGGGGGGTTACCCCCCTGGTCTTCGGCCGAGGTTACCCCCCCAGCCTTTTTTTTAAACTGGGGACAGAGTCCCCCCGCCGGCGCGACCGAAGGACACAATGTCCGGAGTCAAAAGATGTCATAAAAAAACCGATGCCGATGGCTTTTGCGCAACGATTTGGTGCACCAGATTTCCAGGCACCATGTCAAGTCAATTTTAAAAGGGATGCGATGATTCGCAATTGGTCAAAAAGGAAAAGAGAGCGTCATTATGGCAAAGGTAACCGACAATGCGGTAAGTTTGGTAAGACATTTTACCAATTTCATGCCGCAGAGGCAATTAATGAATTTTGAATATTTCAAAGAGCCGGCCAGTAAAAGAAAGACATGCACAAACAAACAAGACAATACAAAATGAAAATCGAATGATAATAAAACGTGTTCGTACCAGATCCCAATTACCGTTTATGCCACAGAATGCCATCACAATTCGTTGAAATTTTTGTGGCCAGAATTGGACAGAAAATAAAATTCCAAGTCACACGAGTGGCAAATGAAAAGTACCCTTGATGTCAGTAAAAAATAAAGGAAAGAGGAAGAGGGGGGGGGGCAAATTAGAATTGATGCGGGTAGGGTCAACCGGGGTAAGTGTAAACAGGGGTAAAAGTAAACACCTGTATTCTGCACTTTTCTTGGATTTTATTGAAACCCAACATAGAAATTCAGGATATTGCTTTGTTATCTTATAGGGCAATATGTTGTTGACCTTGGGACAAATTTCCCATTTCTGCTGGAATTTGAAAAGGATTAAAATGGGTGTTTACTTTTACCCCATAGGTTTTCAGACAAAATGAGTAAAATGGGGTAAAAGTAAACAACAATGTCAGCTATTATTGATGCTTAACTGATATTGTAAGGGGTAAAGTGGCACAAAAAGGCATTTTTAAGAAGGAAATTCTTCTATCCCCATGATGTCATGTAGCTAGACACATTTATTTATTCTGGGGTAAAAGTAAACAACGCTATGCAACACATACACTTGGCACTTGGGTAAAAGTGCACAAAAATAATAGAAAAATGGACGTCTTACCTTGCATTAAATGTTTCATGAACCTCTGAAAAATGTGATCAGAGGCAATTAGGGCTTCAAGAAAATATCGTCCAGCAAAATAAGGTGCACACTGGTTTAAATGTAGGCTATGCCCTGTGGAGATAATAGCAGCTTTGCACAATGTCTTGATAAAGCATACCTAGTAGGCACCTACCGAGTTAATGCCTGTAATATTAGCATCTGCCTTGCAGCAGGTTGGATCTCCTGTGCTCCTGTCATCAGTTTAGTCCTATATTTTATTTAAACAAATAAAATGAACAATAAAATTTGGTATCGTCCTTGTGATGTCTCATTCAAGATATAAAGCTGCAAATTTCGAAAATTCAAAGGGATCGTCTGAGTTGGGAAACCATTGGGGGCAAGAAACTTGCACTTAACTAGAACGGGAAAGGCCTGCAAGTGTTAAAAAGTTTTTTAAGGGCTGCAAAAGGAAAACATAAGATTAAATTTGGGCACAAGAGGCTCTAAAAGGCTGAACGCTTGCTTGAACCATGGGAAATCTCTGGGAAATTGGAGCCGATCTAAAGTGGACCACACACTAGCAGTTCTATCCATCATTTCTACCTGACAGTCAGAACTGATATGCCAAAATCAAGACTGTTTCAATTTTTCATGTGTTTTACTTGCAGGCAGCACGGAAGTTCGAGCCCACATAGGCTATGTACAGTTCTACCTGTCAGGTAGAAGTGACAGATAGAACTGCCAGTGTGCGGCCCGTTTAAGGGTTGGTGTGCGATCATTCTGAGTAGCATAGTGTACCTCTGCTTTCCTTGGATTAAATGTCAAACGGGAATGAAAAAACTTATTAGGATTCAATCATTAAACGTTTAAGTCCTAATAGTCGTAGATAAGTTTTTTCATGCCTGTTTCATGCCTGCCCTGGCTATGCAGACAGCTACCAGCTGTCTCTCAATATCTGGAGAGAGGTATGGCGATCGTCCAGATCCTACTCGACTCCCATCACTGCCGGTTTTGAGTCGTTTGCAGATTGTTGAGATTGGCACTCCAAAATTTTCCTCAGCTTGACGTAACGTTAAACGTTTTTGTTCAACTGCTACAATTGCAGCTTTAAGGCTGTCCTCTGAGTAAGGCCGTCTCCTATTTGAGTTTTCGGAGTATAATTGCGTGGCATTTTCCAAAATAAAACAAATCTAAGAAATTGAAAACAAAACATAGGGTTACCTCACCACAGTCACTAAAACAAATGGAGGCTTGGAAGCCATCTTTTCGCAGGGCCTGATGCTAATAAATTCTGTTTACTTTTACCCCAGATGCTTTCCCTGCAGTGACCATAGAGTGTTTACTTTACCCCACTTTTTAAAAGATGTTTACTTTTACCCCAGAAGCATGTTTACTTTTACCCCTAGTGGCTATTTTGAGGTGTTCTGGGCAAAACATCCAGCATAGTACCATGACTTTCTAAATGACCAACATCGGTTCTGATGTGTGTAAGAACCCTATATCCATTATTTCTGGGTTATGCAGCTCGGTTATTTTCATTTTAAATGATGATGGGATGAAAGTTCTGGAGGTCATTATTTCTCACATTAACTTTTTTGGCCTTCAAAAATGGCACAATACTGGTTATGTTATTTCAGCTGTAGCTGGGTCACCATCATTGATAATTCTGATTATGGGTTGGAAACTGAACTTGTGCATACTGATAGATTGCTTTTCTGCAGTTGGAGTTTGGAAAAATTATGGGGTGTTTACTTTTACCCCTGTTTACACTTACCCCGGTTGACCCTAAATACCTAACTACCTACCTGAGTCCTTAGTGAAGTGGAAGCACTTTTCAAGGTGAGTAACTTGGCATGAGACGCAGAAGCGAATTGAGCTTCTGTTATGTTTAAGACATTTTGGGGAAAATGTAACTGATTCCGATTCCACAAAAAGAGGTAACGGTGAAAGAATGCATACCTGTCGATGTTTTTGTTGAGGATAGGAGGGATAAAGGACAAAGACTGGGCTGATCTTGTAGGGAGATTGTTCTGACAACATCCAAGGTCCGTCACCCCAACCTCCCTTTTTCAAAATACACAGCCTAAAAGCAGAGAGCCCATGTATTGTTCTACGATCTTCAAGGGAATCCCATCCTAATTCATTCAACATTGATGAGACACTGGCATCAAATCGGAAATTCCCAGTAACAAATCTGGCAGCCCTTCTTTGTACTGCTTCCAGAGCATCTACATGACACTTCTGGTAAGGTTCCCAGGAAGTGGTAGAGTATTCAAGTATGGACCTCACAGTTGAAAAGCACAAAATAGATTTCACACGTCTGGAAGCATAACTATAATTTCTGATGAGGAATTTTAGTTGATTGGAGGCCTTTCTCACAATATTTTGGATGTGATGGACCCAACTCAACTTGGGATTGAAAAGAAGGCCTAAGTATTTAATTGTTTCAGGCCTTGTCAACAATGTAGGACCAATCTTGTACTCCCTAAGGACGGGCGAGCATGAGGAAGAAAAAGACATGACGGAAGTTTTAGAAACATTGATCTCCAATCTCCATGCAATTGGCAGCACACCATCTGGTAATTACATCGAGATTTAAATTTAAAAAATTTTTTTTTTTAACTATGTTGGGGGCTAGACTGAAGAGCCATAGCAGCCTCAATGGATGTCATGGCTCGATAAATAACTATATCATCCGCAAATAGCCTATATCTTTTGGGGGACGCTGTCCCTCAAACCCCCTTCCGGGGGCGCTGCATCCAAGCGAAATTATGTCTCACCGGAATAACGTCAAATCGGAAAGTGTTCATTCCAAGAAATGATTGTCAAACTCGAACAATGAGCTGTTCTTGTTTTTTCAGAAATGTCACCACAGCCGAAGCACGAACCAAACTCGGGTGGGACCGACTTTTGTTTACCACCGCCCAACCACGAGTTGATGAGTGACACTTGTTTCACTCATCACAGTCACATGACCGTGACTGGACTGATTTCACGGTCATCGCAATTTTCCAACAAATTGCGGCAATCCAAGGCTGTGAATTGTCAGCAATGGTGTTTTGCCCGAAATCTACTTTAATTTTACCCCAGATTACCCAAAAAAAGGAAAATGATGCCCGAAAATTCAGGCCCCCAAACCCTTGCATAAAATTCGAGACGTTGCATTGTTGAAACGAAGCTGACCAAAATGCTGAACCGCTCATTGGCAATGGCTTGTCAAATGGTTTAGGCCAAGGTTAAGGGGGGACCCAGCCTGCCGCATAAGCTTTTTTTTAAGCGTCACATCTCCGGGAACCTCTTGGCCAATTGAGCTGAAATTTGGAGCATTTGCACTTTGCAGTCCCAATTTCAAAGTTGATTCCTGCCAAAGTCAGGGTTGCAAAAAAACTAAACATTTGTTAAAACGAAATTGGATGTAGGTATTGAAACACTTTTTTTTTGTTTTAAAAAAGCCAAAAAAAAAAACCTGTTTAAAAACAAGTCTGAGAGAAGAAATTTAAGGTCCACCGCATTTTGTGTCTTTGTCGAATCCTTGGCAACTCCGGAGGGTGGGGAAATTTGTTTTCCTTGATAACGCCTCCATCTTTTTTCAGTCGCCATGACCATCCTTGAACGAAGGGGGCGCCAAAGGGAGTCATGCAAGTTGGCACACTGTGCGGGAACCTTGAGTGTGATTTCATTAATTTTTTGTTCACTTGTATATTGATCTTTCTTTTTTTTTTATTGCTTGCTAATTATTAATTATCATTGTTATTATTTTTTTATTATTCTATAATTACATAATCGTTTTATTTAATTGGACACAACTTAATCCAAAAATTGTCTTTTTTCAAAGTGTGCTGATGGGGAACTGTTCCCACTGGTACGAACTACGAATATGAATAGCTTTGCTTGCTCTCTCCCTCTCCCTCTCTTTCTCTCTAACTTTTTCTCTACCCCCCTTCCCCTCTCTCTCTATGTCGCTCTCTCTTCGCTCTCCCACACGCACACAACGGCTGTGAGGCGCAAGAGCACTGGATAACAAGAGAGACAGAGCGAGCGAGCGAGAGAGAGAGAGAGAGAGAGAGAGAGAGGAGAGAGCTATGCTTGAAAGAGAATGCTATTTTTACAAAAAACTATAATTTCAATTTGATTTTCCTGTAGGCAGGGCTGTAAAAAATGATTTGCCGTCCCAGCAACCTGCGCACAAGTTTGCCGTCCCAGATGGGCCTTGCCGTCCCGGAAAAAAAACAAATTTTCGATCAACGATTTAACGAGTGCAAACATGCAAGCGCTCCAGGCCAAACACGGAACACCCGAAAAAGCAAAGAAGAAAAAAGAAAAGAAAAGCGCGACGAAGACACCAAAGAAAGTAAATAGGGGAAGAAGTGAATATCGGCCCGAAAAAGTGTAATGGGAAACAAGTCGGCCTTCGCCGTCAGGCTGCGACACGAGCAGTGCCAATGTGAAGAGATTCCTTGACGTCTCGAAGGTGGCAGTTCCCGCACGCCAGCCATCTATCGGCGCGATGGCAAGCAGAGCTTTTGGGAAAACCAGGCCAAACCGACCAAACCGACCAAACCGAGCCAAACCGAGCCAAACCAAGTCAAACCGAGCCAAACCAAGTCAAACCGACCCAAACCGAGCCAAACCAAACCAAGCCACACCCAAACCGAACCAAACCAAGCCAAACCAAGACAAAACCGAGCCAAACCAAGCCAAACCGACCCAAAACAAGCCAAAAAACGTGGACTCGGCCAAAATCAGCCAAAACCATGCAAAATCCGCCGAACCTGTTGGAACCCATAATTCAAAAGCTGAAAAAACGAATTCCCAAAAATCACCCAAATTTCACCATTCTTCCTGAATTGGACTTGCAGTGTGGTGATGGGCAGTGGACGGGACACAAACACCAGTGGAACAAACGGCCAGTGGAACGCGCGCGAAGGCCCCACTTTTCGGTGAGCTCGCGAGCCTCTCAAAAACGAAAACAAAGCTGGACAAGTTGTCCCCCCATCGCTGTGCTGTGCCCTGCCGCCCCCGGCAACTTTTTTCAAACCCTGCTGCGACTTTTGATGGCACAGAGATTTTGTGCAAGAATGCTCGATTGGGGCCCCGTCATCGCAACTCGAAATTCATTTTTTTTTTCTTGCTGAATCTGAACCTCACCTCACCCTCTGTCCCCTCTTGGAAAAAAACAATGCTCGC
The DNA here is from genome assembly GCA_030068105.1 of Sinentomon sp. SZTP_YWyxl. Classification (NCBI taxonomy): domain Eukaryota; kingdom Metazoa; phylum Arthropoda; class Protura; order Sinentomata; family Sinentomidae; genus Sinentomon; species Sinentomon sp. SZTP_YWyxl. The sequence goes on from JASGXE010001588.1 coordinate 11,007, forward strand.
TGGAGGCCCCGGCCTGCCATTTTTTCGTCGCGGCAGGGTTTGTGACTGGCCCCCGGCATGCATTCCTGTCGGTCTCGACAAAAAAGAAGCACTTTTGGGTCCATCGGCGGTGGGTCCGCCTGTCGCGTTCGATTCCAACGAAAAGAAGAGAACCATGATAAAATTGAAAGCGATTGTTGGAGCACCGTGCGGACATCATCCAAAGTTCACATACGCATTTCCGCTTCCCAAAGTTGTTTCAGGTTTTTTGTTCCCACACTGACATGTGTGATGTCCAAGCTTGGATCAGTCGGCAAAGCAAAGAAAAAAACGTCCGCAACCTGCACAATCGAAGCAGGCAAGCAAAGCAAGCACCACGCAACTTCAGAAAACACCCACACTGTTGTCAAAGATGTTTCACAGAGCCGGGGAGAACTGAACCCATTCCTGCCGGGCGCAAATCACAAGATCACACCGAGCAGCCGATTCCGCTGCGAAAAGATGACAAAAAACAAAACTGAAACCTCCCTCCCTTGATCCAAACCTGTTGGCGACCGCCCCGCCCGCAGCCATCCTGTTCGTTTCCAACAATGGACAATTGACAAAGCGTGAATGCCACAAATTTGTCATCCACTGCAATTTCATCAGGACAAAATTGAAAAATCCCTGCAAAAGGACAAAAGGGAGCACAGCACACCATGTTTGTTCGTCTCTGTTTGGGTCACACGGGTGCGCCAAATTTTGTCCGATTATTCAAAGTCCCATTGACATTGTGTTTGGGTTTGGCCGGTTTGTGTCGATTTGGCACGGTTTGGATGGGATCAAATGCGTGGGTGGGTTTGGCTTGGTTTGGATCGGTTTGGGTGGGTTTAGGTGTGTCACGTTGGCTCGGTTTGGCTTGGTTTGGGTCGGTTTGGCTTGGTTCATTGGCTCGGTTTGGTTGGTTTGGCTTGGTTTGGCTCGGTTTGGCTTGGGTTGGCTTGGTTTGGCTCGGTTTGGCTCGGTTTGGCTTGGGTCGGTTTGGGTTGGTGTGGCTTGGTTTTGGTTTGGGTCGGTTTGGCTTGGTTTGGGACCATTTGGCTTGGTTTCGGTCGGTGTGGCTTGGTTTTGTGTGTGTGTGTGTGATCCCCTAGGCCCCATCATCGCCAATATTACTAGGTGTATTCCATGCAACTGGGAGAGAATGAACAATTGAATATGCATTTAGAAGCACCAACTATACAGCAATGATCAATGCAAACTATACAGCATAGTGAATCTCCAAGTAAAATTAGCAGACAGCCAACGATAACAAAATACAAACAATTACAGACAAGACCAGTTGCACGGACCTAGTAATACTTTAGGGGTGTGCCAGCCATCCAACTACAACCAGCCTGCAAGTAGAGTATCAAAAGAAATGCAAGCAGAAGTAATGGTTCCAAGGAACTGAAACGAAACCCCAGAGCAGGCTGGTTGGTCATGCCGCTGTCAGGTTACAAACCAAAATAACCTCCTGACAGTACACAGCAATAGATAGCTACCACAGACAATTGGCATCCATGAGAACTCGAGGCCCACTAACAACTCAAAGGAAGCAGGTATAATGATACAGGCCAGGGCCGAGAATCTGTGGTAGCAACCTATTAAAGGGCATTGCTGGCTCCAATGTGTATGTGTGTGTGTTGTTTTGCTGGAATTCTTTATTCAAAAATCATTAATCAAAGGGCAATTTTACAATGACAATGTCAATCGTTCAAAAACAGAAATACACTTAGAACCTTACAAGGCGATGAAAAGGAGAGGGGTTTATCCCAAGAATGATCACAAAAACAACTGAAAAGAGGAAAAAATTAAAAAAAATAAAAAATAAACAATGCCTCAAAATGTTTTGCAACTGCGATTTTTTGTTCATGAAATAAGAGAAAGAAAAAATCAGGCCGGGAATGGTGGAGGAATTAGCGGAGCTAGAACAAGCCTCCACCCGAGGCCTTGTGTGAAACATTGAGGACCGGATGAAATTAAATTAGGTTTAAGGAATAATAAAGGTAAAGTAAACCCCAGTGAAAAACAAAACAAAAAAAACAAAGACTGAGATTGGAATTCAAATATCAATGTCCACAGAAGACCCAGCACTAATTTGAAAAATGGAAATAAGTTTTTTGAATGCTAAAGATATCCATAGTCCACAAAAAAGCCACCAATTCTTTTTTAAATGAATAAAGAGATTTCTGACAGCGTATCGCCTCAGGCAGTTGATTCCACAGAAAAGGAACCCGGAAATTTAAGCAAAATTTTCCCCAATTATTCCGACACTTTGGAAGGACGCACAAGAGGGAATCAACTCCTCTAGTGACACAAGAGCTATTTGTACCCATCCTAAGAACATCAATACCAGTAATACGGGTCTTTAAATACATAACAGAGAATGAAAACAGATACAGTCGAAGTATCAAAACATGGAATAATGGTAAAATATTAAGACCAGCAAAAGCTAGAGCTGAATCAGCTCTCCTGTCCAAACCCAAAATTATTTTCACAATTGTTTTTTGCTTCCTGTAAAGAGAAAACAATCTCGTTTTGTAAGTGGAACCCCAGGCTTCACAGCCATAAATTAAATGTGGATAGACAAAACTGTTATAAAGCAAAACTAATATTTCCCTTGGAAGGATATTGGAAGATCTCGCAAACAAATAAACCATACTCGAAAGGGTAGACGTCAACTTACTCAAGTGCAATTCCCATTGAAGATTCTCGTCAAGCCATACCCCAAGGAATTTCATTGAATTTGAACAACTAATAACAGACTCATTTAAACTAACAGCAATATTACTGCTGTTCACTATTGCTTTTTTTGTGTGTGGATGGAAAAGGACCAATTTTACTTTGTCAATATTTAGTTTCAAGCTATTTGCATTCAGCCAAGCATATGCTAGATCTAGATCAGTCTGAACAGTTGCCAAGGCATCTGCAATGCTGAAGGAGGGATAAAATAAGGTGCTATCATCAGCATACAACATTAACTGACTTTTGCACTTTATATTGAAAAAATCATTAACATATACAAGAAAGAGCAAGGGGCCTAATACTGACCCCTGAGGAACACCTCTGCCAATCTTTTTACCAGTCGAAAAAACCGATCCAATTTTTACTATCTGCTTCCTATCAGTGAGGTAGCTGCGTAAAAGGTCTAAAACATGACCACGAACACCACAACTGAAAAGTTTACAAAGAAGAATGCGATGATTGACCATATCAAAAGCCTTACTAAGGTCCAAAGAAATGCCACAAACAATTTTCCCCTCACAAAATGAGTTTAGAATTAAAGTGCAAATAGTGCAGATAGCGTTAGTAGTTGAGAAACCCTTTCTAAAACCAAATTGATGTGGACTTAGAAATTCATTCATATTCAAAAACTTCAACATTCTAGCATAAAGCATCTTTTCAACTACCTTATTCACAGCCGGCAAAACAGAAATAGGCCTATAATTACCAACAACATTTTTAGGGCCAGACTTATGAACAGGGGTAATTCTAGCAACCTTAAGACATGCAGGATAACAAGCACTA
>JASGXE010001596.1:0-11570 GCA_030068105.1 Sinentomon sp. SZTP_YWyxl
CTTGTTTCGGAAAAAGATAACACTTCCGTGTCGCCTTCTCTCCCGACAAAAGAATGTTCAAACGCGATGATTTTTGGTTTTTATTTTCTTCGAGAATTTGAAAGCCTGCTACTCCACCGCAGTTCAAGCGGACTTTGAAGCAGAAAAACCGCACAACAATGACATTGAAAACATGTGACAGGGACTCAAAATTCTAACTAAATTTTGGCACTTTCGAACATTTGATTTCGGAATTTTATACCGGTGCATGGATAGTTTTATATACCTAGCTTTATACCGGTGGATAGTTTTATATAGTTTTATACCGGTGGATCATTTTCAACTACTACATAAAAAATCGCTCATTTTCATCTTTTTTTGCCATAAAATGTTTCGTCGAAATCCGTCACGTGGTTCAAGAGATATCATTTCAAACGTTTTGTACGACAAAAAACCAGACCAATTGAATGGCCAAAATACAAATTGTTCTTCTGACCTTCACATTTCGTGGAAGGCAGGGAACAATTTGAAAGTTTCCCCCCTTTTCATTATTTCGCGTGTTCAAAGACCGTTCCTTTCCATATATTTCAGATGTTGTCGAATACTTGAGAAAGACTTCCCTATGCCACAGGAATTTGGACGAGACTTGTATCCAAGTCTGGCTCTGGGAGGAACTGGAAAAGTGACGGTTTACGAAGTGTACAACGGCGGCCATCATAAACAACACGGAACAAGAGAACAACATGGAAATGTCACCAACTTCTTCTCATCATACGAAGAACGGTCACATCTCAATCAGCTGTTATTCGAGATTCTGTGGACCAACTGATGCGAAAAACTACAGGGCGACAGAATGAAAGTGCGACGATTTGCGCCTTGTTCAAACCAGAATAACAGTTTTCTAAAGTGCTGTGCCGAGTATTCAAAGGATCGTGTTGTTTGACCTCGCAGTTCCTACCAGCAGTTTCGAATTTCGCTAGGCAACGTCTCATATACCCAAAAGACAATCGGTCTGTATCTGCGAGTTACAAAAGTGTCCCGAAAGGCTGAGCTTTTCAAACACGGAGCAGTTGAATTCTCAATCTCGCGCCTATGTGCACTCAGCACCAAAAACATAGAATGTTTTGGCTGAATAAGCAGCGTGTCCGATCAAGTAATCCAAATGTCGAAACCCTCCAAAGGATGCGGCACTTCAAATGGTTTGGCAGTTTACAAACGAGTCCGTGGCAGCAAAAACACTGGTTGCGGAATTCCGTTCGACAAAATGCGGGCGGTTGTCAGTGTCGTCGGTGCAAAAACATTGGTTGCGAATATTCTTTTGGTGAAAGCACCAGCCCGTGGCCAACAAAGTCTTGCGTGTTTGGATTGCAATGAAAACGTTGTTTCAGGAGAATGTGAACAATTGTAAAGGTCAAAATTACTTCAGATCGAAGTAATTATCTATTTTACTGTCTTTATCGGAAATTTGAGTCTTTTGTAGGTACGTATGGTTGCGGATAAATGTACCGTCAAAATTGTATCTGTTGAACCTATTTTAGCGAATCTCACTCAACTGTATGGGGAAATTAACGGCCGTATTCCACATTGCAACTCACCCTCGGTTCAACTCTACCAAATTCAATGGATAGAAATGCGCTTTGAAATTTTTAATTTTTTTTAATAATTTTAATAATTTTTAATAAATAATAAATTTTAATAATTTTTAATTTTCAGGCATTTTGTGCTTTGTTGCAATCTGGCACTTCTATTGCCCTACCTGCACGTTAGAAAATGAAAGGAAAAACATTTCGGGCGCAACGGTTGAATGGAAGAAAACACATAGACCTAAATTTCGTCACCATCACAACAGATACATTCTTCAAAGAAGCGATCCTCAGAAAATTGCAGACTGCTTTATGACTTTTCGGATCATTTTTGTCAGTATTATGTGTGTCACGCTTGCTGTCACGAAAGTGCTTACCAGTTAAATGGCCCAGAGTGGGAATTCCAAACTCGTGCCACCGAAAAATAGCTTCAGTTCCTTTTCGCTGAAAATTCGTTTTTTCAGCTGATCAAGTCACTAAATTTGGCCAATCTGCAGACCGAAGTGCTCTTAAAACCAATCGACTTTAAAGCCATTCGAAATAAAAAAAACATTCGATCCAACGTAGTTCGATCTAAAGTACATTTTAGACCGAAAATTCATTATTATTATTATTATTATATGCTGTCACAAAAAATAATTGGTGACTGGGCGAAGAACAATGTTCAGAGTCATGGGTTAAAAAAAGGACCAATGAAAAAACAAACAATTGGCAAATCAACACTTAGCAGAAAAGCATTCAACAGACCGAATTTGGCGCGACACCTGGGACTGCTCTCGCCTGCGAGATAAGGGATGATGTGCTAGGAAGGCCATTCCAATCCCTTATAGTGCGCGGGAAAAAGGAGTTGAAGAAACGGTTGGTTTTGCATATTGGTGCATGGATAGCAAGTCCATTATCAGTCCTGTGTTGAATGGGCTTCACAAAGTAATGGTTGGGCATTGAGAAATTAACGGAGTGGGTTACGATATTGCTAAAAAGTTGAAGTCTATGCAGCCTACGCCTGCTTGCCAAAGAAGGTAAACCAAGAGTCTTGAGCAGATTGGAAACACTAACATCACGAGCATAAGAACCCGTAATCATGCGCGCAGCTCTTCTTTGGATCATTTCAACTTTGGAGATACAGGGTGATCCAAAAAAAAGGAAACTGAAATATTTTTCGTGGATTTTTTGATTCTGTAAAGTATTTTGGGGTTCCAATCAGTCTGAAGTGGTCCAACGGCACCCTCTGTATCCTCTCAGGTCACAGCACGTGCATGCTGTTTTTGAAAGAGGCCCAGAATTATTGGTTACCAATTTGATTCTGCAAGGTTTTTTATGCATGAAAGTTGCCTCGACATGTCGAACATCATCCTCTTCATCCTGTTGTGTGTTGTGTCATGGTGCATGATGCTTTTTCCCAAAATGAACTCAGTTCAGGCAACTTTTATGCATAAAACACCTTGCAGAATCAAATCAGTAACCAAAAACGCATTTCATTCGCTTTGTTCTTTGCACCACCTGAGTTCAGATGGTGTTCCATTGTCTTGGTTTCTGGGCCTCTTTCAGAAATAGCATGCACGTGCTGTGACCTGAGAGGATACAGAGGGTGCCGTTAGACCACATCAGACTGATTGGAACCCCAAAATACTTTACAGAATCAAAAAATCCACGAAAAATATTTCAGTTTCCTTTTTTTTGGATCACCCTGTATCTTCTTGAGGAACGGGGTCCCAAACGGCGCTGCAATATTCGATCAGTGGTAACACGAGGGACACAAATGCTTTGAGTTTGGCTTCCTTTGAGGAGAATCGCATATTCCTAAAGATGTATCCAAGAGTCTTCTTGGCTTTATTGCATGTGGAATTAATATGATCCCGCCAAGACAGATCATGAGAAATTAAAACTCCAAAAAAAAATCTTCACGTTTTCAATTGGCTGGTCACGGATGGTGTAAACAACCTCAGCGGCTGGGGTTTTGAGGATCTTCGAAAAGGCAATTGCTTTGGTTTTGGCAGTGTTTATCCGCATGCCCCAGGTATCGCACCAAGTTGAAACCTGGTTAAGGTCCGACTGGAGTAAGCGAGTGTCATCGGCAGAAGTTATAGTTCTATAAATTACCACGTCATCAGCGAAGAGGCGTATGTTGGATAGGACACCATTTGATACATCGTTAATGTAAATCAGGAACAGTAGCGGACCCAAAACGCTACCCTGTGGCACCCCAGATGTAACTCGTGATTCCGATGAGGTGTTATGCTCAATTTGTACCACTTGTGTGCGGTTTTTCAAAAAATTATTCAGTAATTTGAGGATGAAATTTGGAATGCCGAGGTTGCTAAGTTTCAGGAGAAGCTTATCATGTGGTACAAGATCAAAAGCTTTTTTTAGATCGAGGAAAATTGCATGGGTCGGATGGCTTTTATCGAGGTTTGTGGCAATTTTTCATTAATAATTTCTCTAATAATTCATTAATAATTTCATTAATTTCTCCCAAGTCATTAATACCAAATGTCGCACCACCCACACAACCTTTCCCGGAATTTTGGCTATCTCAGCCAGCACTCGATCAAACTCTGTCGAAATGTATCGAATTCAGCCAACTTCAATCGAATTCAGCTAATTCAGCCGGAATTCGATAGAGAGTGTGATTTCGGTCGAATTACGGCTGATTTCAGGGGAGTTTTGGTGAATTTGGACGGACCGGCGAATCCCGTAGCTGAGTTCGTAAAATTTCGGATGAGTTTGGGTGAATCTGGCCGAGTTCATTTTTTTCAAGAAACGAACCACAGGGGCAAGGGAACACCAGTTTCATGATGTGGAGCGCTGTGGTCTTGTCGCACAAAAAATCGGCTTCGCTGATGGCCCTCAAAATAACGGCCGCTTGCCAATCGGACCTGCGCAGGAGCCACAATGAAATCGGCGTTCTGGGCGACCGCCTCATTCGCCTCATTCGAATGAGGCGGCCGCCTCATTCGTCAAAACACCCGAATCTCACATTACCCGAACTGGATTGAACTGATTCAGGGATTTCGAGACAAACGTAGGTATTCCCGAACCGGCACAATCCAGTTCGGAAATTTTGAGACTTCTGTTTGTTTTTTTTTTTTGGTTTTTCGACTTAGCGGATGTGTGATGTAACAGAACATGCCGGCGTATTTGATTAATCTGCACGAATCTGGGAATGTCCCGATTTTTCGCTTGGACAAAAAACAAAATAAAGTTACCTCAAACCTACCTAATCAACCCAACCTACCCTCCCTGACCTACCTAACCTGTCCTATCCTGGCCTTACATTGCCTATTTTCAACGTTTTTATTAAGTGTTTCCCTCTTTTCCGAAAACAGCATTGGACGCTTTTCCGTCATCAGAAAACAGAATTAAACTGGATTGGGGATTTGAGACAAAGGTAACAAATTGTCGGAATTTGATTGAACCAGTTCGGGAATTATGATACTTTTGTCTCGAAATTCCCCAGCCAGTTCAATCCAGTTAGGGTAATTTGAGATTCGGGAGTTTTGATATTCGGGGATTTCAAGACGACACGGATACGTCACAAGAAGAATTTGCCATGAAATGACGAAAGGCGTTTGGAGCATACAAATGAGGCGCGAACATGCCTCACTTCCGGCGATGACATGAACAGAAATAATTGGCCATGTCATCGTTTTTACCTGTTTTTACCTGTCGTTTTTACCTGTGGAAATGTTTTTGTTTTCACCTTTTCTGCAACACTTTTGATATTTTTTTTTCATTAGGTTTCCTTCATCCTTTTTCTTTTCTCCAAAAATATAATGGGTCTCAATTGTGAGCATTGCTCGTGGATTAATGCATTTTGATTTTTTTTATGATTTATTATTATTTTATGGTTCAGTGTATTTATAATGAGTGTGGAATTAAAAGGAAATGTTGTATCTATGCACAATGTCTTGTTTCTTGGGATTCTCCATTCATGGAATCCTGACAAACTTTCCATCCTCTGTTTTGGCCATCGTGGGCTGCCTTGAAAATTTCTTTACATCATGATGCAAACAGAATGGGATACTTTGCGATCAACCTCTAATTACTCGGCTGATGCAAGGTTCTTTTTTTTCTAGTTCGAAAAATTATTCAGGTTCCAGTGGGAGGTTCGAACCCCTTACTTCAGATGCAGGAAAAATTAAAAATTTGCCCTTTATCAAAATTACATCGGACATTCACGCCAATTGTTAGTTTCTTAAAAATTTGGAAAGTTCCCTGGAACGAACGTGAAATCGATCGGAAGTGGCGCTGAACCGGCAAAAGAGCTAAAAGAGCTATCGAGAAAAACATCTTTACGTTCAAATGCTCAGCACACGCATGGCAGAATCTTTCTCTTGCTGTATTTTCAAATCCAAGTATTTTACCTGTGAGAATAATTTGATTTCATATATTTGTGAACATTTATTTGTAGAAACGCGATTGATCCAATTTAATTTTTTATGAGAAGGAGATCCAATTTCCCTCTAACTGTGCTCTCGACGTCAGTGATGGGCACTCCAGAGCAACAACTGTGTGTACCTATAATAGGTACCTATTTTCAAGCAATGCTATCTTTGACGATTTGCGGCTCACCCCAAAGTACCTTACCAGGCCAAAGATTTGCGGCGGAGAGATCATGACGGGAGAAACGCTAACTCCGAGCTGCGCGAGGTAAATTTTTGCCATCTGCTCCAATGGAAAAAAAATTACCTTGCAGCTCGGAGTTAGCGTTACCCCCGTCATGATCTCTCCGCTGTTGTTGGAGAGTTTGTTTCCAGCGTCTGATTGATACCGACTGCTAATTTTCGGGCCCGTAAGGCACCTCGCGCATTTTCGGTGGAGTACCTCCCTATTACTGTTTTACTCTGCGTTGGACAACCGTTTGTTTTCATGCTTTTATGGTGGCGGAATATCTTTCGGCGAATACTTAAGTGCTAATTGCGATTGTAAAATTTTTACAAAATGACTTGAAATTCAGGATCCTTGTTTTTCAGAGGTTCCAAATGGACACTTTTCAAGCTTTTGTTGAAAGAAAATTCAATTTTCGGAAGCAAAATTTGTATGGTACGAGATGCTGAAATTTGTTCCGTGTCTAATTTGCGCAGAAGGTATCGTTGGGGAGTGCCACCGAAAACAGTTGACATTACTTATCTCGGCTTTTTCTGTTCTGGGCTGGCCACATATATGTTCGAAAACACAAGTTTATTGTTTCTTTTACTCGGCACCCAGTTTGTGTTACAAAATATGAGAGGGAAGGGTAAAAATAGTTTTGCCCATTTCTCAGGCATTATTTTGCTGTTGCACTCAGAATCGCAAGTTTCCTTTGGAGCACCATCTTTTAAAATGGGCTCAGATGGGAATTGTTCATTTAATAACATTGGTAGAGCACGTTGCATGTGTTGACACATCTTTCGTGTGTTCTGGAGCATATTTTTCTATCACAAATTTGGTACACAATAGCGATTTGGAATATCTGGTGTTTCAAATTGCTTGTGGGTTCCAAACTTGTGCACATGTAAAATGTTCCAAAACACACTGCGTGTTCCAGTAATGTTCTTCAAATGAACAGCACCCAGCTGCGCCAATCCTTGGGATGGTTTTCCAAACGAAACTTTCGGTTTATAAAGTGTTGCTCTTGAGTAAATTCTTCAAAAATGCAATACTATTTTACAGGTGAGAACAATCCGATTTTCCCATTTTTGGCAAATGTTATTTTACTGTTGGCACCAGTAAAATCTCTGATGTGACAACAATGTTTCACAAGAAAGGAGGAACTAATTCTACAATACCGCAAACGCAAATTGCTGCTGTTTCCACGTAAAATATCTGGATGCGACTGGAGATATTACGATGGGCGTCATTCCGTTTTCCTGATTCGGTGTGAAGAATTTACTGTTCCTCAACAGTAAATTTGCGTCGATTGGTATGGTATTTTTCTATTGACGAAGCAGAGATTTTCGGACTGAACAAACAATGGAATCAGAACTCCAAGTGTGGATTCCCTTTTGTCGCCTCTCATTTTTACTGTTGCATCACCAGTAAAATCTTGGCAATGACAAATAGAATTAGAACTCTATCCCATGGATTCCTTAGTGCTGCCTTCCTTTTTCTCTCTCGCATCAACAGTAAAATCTTTGGCATCGGCAAATAAAATTAGGACTCCATCCAATGGATTTTTTGTTGCCGCATTCCATTTTTACTGTCGCATCAACAGTAAAGTCTTGGCGTCACCATTATTTTCTTACGTGGAACGCAATGAAATCTCGTTTGAGTTGAAACTAAATTCACATGAACCTCTCGTTTAAAAAAACGCGTATCTGACAAAGAATTAATGATGCAGCAGCCGAATTTTGCTGTCGAAGGTTCTTTTTAACAACGACTTAAAATTACTGTTGGAACAGCAATTTTTTCCGGTCGCTGGTTCGATTTTACTATTCTCTTCGTTATTTTACTGTTGCGTCAGGCGTCACAAAATTAGTGAGTGTGTCAACAGTAAAATTACTGCAAATGTTCTTTTAGTGTACCAAATATAAAGTGGGAGAACGAAAACTCCCCCGACGAGGATACATTCCAATGGTGCCAGGATTCGTAATGTTCTTAATTTGCTACTTACCAACTTTGATTTTAATTCTAACCATATCTCTGTTGTTCCTGGAATCTCTGATCTCTTTGCGGTTATATATGAACCCACATTCCGCGTCAAACTTGACAACAACAAATTTAAAACCGGAGTCACAAGCTTAAATGTTTCTAATTTTGATATGAACTATGCTGAAAATATCCTCAATGGCCATTTTTTGAATTTGCCCATATTGCTTCCAGCTGTGATATCGACACAATCTGGAAATTTCTGCGCGATTTGCTGTCATATAATATGGACGCTGTCCCAACAATAACAAAATATCTATATTTGAGAACTCTGTGGGTTAACAGAAGCTTAAAACCCTATGCATTTCTCCAACTTTTGGCTTTCCTTCAACCCTGCGAACTGGAAATCGACCTTCATTTTACCCAAAGCCAAAAAACAGCCTTCCTGGGATCCGCAAAAATACAGACCGATAACTATTGTTTATGTATATGCCCCAAACAATATTTGAAAATATTCTGTTTCGTTTTCTGGCTGATTATTTCGAAAGAACGAGTTTTCTGTCAAAACCTATGGCTTCCGTAAAGGTCTCTCATGTGAGACTCAACTTGTCCAGTTTACGTTTGACATTTGTGCCTCGCTTGAAAAGGGTACACCAGTATACATGCAATATTCATTTTCCTCAAGAATGCTTTTGATTCCGTCCAGCACCCTCTGTTATTGCAAAAACTTATAAGTTCGTGAATTCCCCCGCAGTGCATCGCTGATTGGCTCTTTTCTCGAGGGTCGCACCTCCAAAATCAAATTTGACAACACCGTTTCTGACAGCATTGTCAACATAAATTATTGTGGAGTGCCCCAGGGGAGTGCACATGGGCCCCCTGTTTTTTATAGTCATATGAATGATTTGGCACAGGGTGTCGGAGGACGCCTGCGGCTTTTAGCAGACGCCTGGGGAATCGTATTAATCCAACAAAAACCAAATACATGGCTTTCTGCAATCGCTCACCAACTGCCCGCAGGGATGTAACATTGCTGATTAAGGACCAGCCCATAGAAAATGTCAACTTTTTCAAATACCTTGGTGTAATTATTTCTCATGACCTATCCTGGAAAGATCACATCAGCTTCACCTGTTTAAAAGCAAATCGCACACTCGCATTCACTGGCAGGACCATGCGTTGTTCCTCCCAAGAGGCCAAGTTAAAAGCTTATTTATCCCTTGTTTTACCAATCCTTGAATATGCTGGAGCAGTCTGGGATCCATCAAGTCAGGAGCTTATCTCTAAACTTCAGGTGGTGCAGAGAAGAGCGGCTCGCATGATAACAGGTCGCTTCTCGCACGTGATGTCAGCGTAACTAAACTTTTGCATGATTTAAACCTTGATCCACTGGCATCCAGACGGAAGGTGCATAGATTAAACCTGTTTTGTAACATTCTTTCCAAATCCCTTAATTTTAGTCTACCTAACTGTTATTGTATAAAACCCGCAGCCAACGCAGAGCAGATAATGGCCTTGCTGTTTCCGCTCCGATTTTTAAAACGAATGTTGTCTTCAATTCCTTTTTTCCTAAAACTATCAGGGACTGGAATGGTCTCCGTCGAGTTCAAAATTCATCACACACGCACGCATGTCCCTTGACGTCGCACCACAGACATGAGTCTCCTCTTCTCACTGTGACTGAATTGTTTTTATGCTTTGACTGTGTATTGCCGTTTCTCTTTATCGTTTTTAATTACTTGACGAGGTAGCCATATTGGTGTACCGATATCTCTGTTCGTGTTCTGTCTGTCACCAGCGCATTTTTGTGACAAGTATTGTGTCTCAAAAATTTCTAAATTATTTCCTATAATATATAGTGGACCTAAAGGTAATGGCCCTCGTTAAAAATGACCTTTCTGCAATCATGACGATGTCTGCATGGAAATCGATACCGCACCACAGAAAGCAGAGCTGCGTCTCTTCACCGACGGCCACTTGCACATGTATTTTTGCTTTCTTTATTGCCGTTCCTTTACTACTCCTCGTATTTTGAAGGTAGCAATGGCTTCCAGTGTTTTGAATTCCGAATGATTTTACTGACCACGAATTCTATTTGACGTATTTTCACACGTTTAAACGCATCATTTTAGAAGAATATGAAAATGACGCATTCATCAGTTTATTGACAGGCCTCCAAATTGAAAAGACCTGTTTCAATATTACTAGTTTCAGAAATATTTTAACGCAAAAATGTGCCGTTGTTAAATTTTATCGTGGTAAAATGACCTCATTCACAAATGAATGTTCCGCTCCACTTTGCATGAAATCAACTCATGCACAATTCCTATGAATGCGACTCTTTCCAGTATCTGGGAGTTATCTTCTCTGCTGATATGAGTTGGACGCAACATGTGAACTATGTTATTTCTAAGGCCAAGAAATCTTAAGGAGTCGTGATGAGGAACTTTAAACATTGCCTGCAGCATAAAAAGCTTAAAGCTTACTTGACAACTGTGCTCCCAATACTTGAGTGTGCATGCTCCGTGTGGCACCCGACACTAAAATCACATATACCTATCAGCATTGGAGAAAGTCCAGAAACTTGCAATAAGATTCATTAATGACTTCTCTCGACATGTCAGCGAAACCGAGAATGCACGACGGTTAGGGTTACCTTCAGATCGTAGGAGGTTTAGGCGTCTGTCTTTTTAAAAAACGTTTTTAAAGGAACCTATCACGCAAAAATTCCAAACTTTTTCAATCTTATTGCTGAGCCAAGGCGGAACAAACACAGGTTTGTGCTTGATTATCCGGTGATAAAATTCAAAAGCGTTTCTTGATTCTCATTTTCCGCGTAATGTCAGAGAATGGAATAACCTTCCAGAGAGTTTCAACTTGTCAAGGCAGTTATGAAAGCAGTTTTGTCAGAGAATTTTCAAATCTGCTGCATTATCCATTGTTTTTTTTTCAACTGAGCAAATGTATCAGAAAAAAGAGTGATGAACAATGTTCTGAACGGATGCATTCTGACATAAAATGCATAGGCCTTCAATTTCCACTCGTGGCAATTGTCAACAACTGATGTGATTGTTCAGGGCGGTGCGGCAAGCAACAGCACACGTTATCCAGTTTTTTATTGTTGGGAAAACGCCGATCCGCTGAATTTTTCAATTTTGAACTTTCAACTGGAGACATTTGTTCATACATGAAGGATTATGAAAGAACCTGAAATGCTCAGTCGCAATATCCCCCAAAAAACGTAACGTCCATTTTGCGATGGGTTCGCCATGCAATCAATGCCAATCCTGTGTTGAAAGAAGAAAATGCCGGAAGAAGGCGCTCCCTGTGCGACTACATATCAGTCAACTGTCAGCTAGATTGTGCAGTTAGCGAAAGAGAAACCAGGATTAGAGCAATACTTCGCACCTCCACAATCAGCCAATCACTCCTGCCTCTTCC
>JASGXE010001597.1:0-20219 GCA_030068105.1 Sinentomon sp. SZTP_YWyxl
AAATTGCTTTTATTTTTAGGAAATTCAAGTTGCGATAGACTTTTCAAAAATTGGCAAAATGTGCAACGAAAAACCTATATCTCTTGACCTGGCAAAATCTAATTCTGGTCCCACAGCTCCAATTCTGTGAGTTTTTTACATATGTGTGAGAAATTTGAAGTCTGTATCTCTGCAAATGTGAGAAAATGCAATCGAAAGTTTTTTCACTTAGCGGAAAGTAGAAATAGGAGAAAAACACATTTGAATTTGAACAATATTTAGACATCTAACCAAGGTGGAAAAGATGAAAAAAAAATTATATTGTTAGACAACTGAAGTGATAGATATTGAATATCTGACACTTCTATTAGATTTAGAAAGCCAATTGCTGATAGACATCCAAATTTCATGCTTCTGGCCAAAAGAACATTCAAAAGGGGCAAAAAATGTGCTTTTCGCCTAAAAAAAGGCTTAGCGCTACACTAAAGTTGTGCCGCAAAATGCAGCATTGTGAAAAAACCAAGTGAGATAACAAAAAACTGATTTGATTTTCTGAAAGAGGACACTTTGAAGTATATATTGAAGTGAAAAATGAAAATTGTGATTTTTTCTGCAAAATCACCATTTTCAGGGTTTATATCCCCCTTAATTCTACTTAGATTGGCCACATGCCTCAATATCCAGAAGCCTTCAGTTGCACTGCACCAGCAAGGGATTTGATGCTGGATAGCACCCTTCGGAACATTTTCACAATGAACGAGTTAAATGAGCATGCCTGTATTTTTGGTGATCATCAACAGTCGAAGAGACTACTCCTCAGAGGACTTCTACCTCCAGCCACTGACACAAAGTTTAAATCACACCAATTATTGTGGCCAGTCAATAAATGATCATTATTGATGCTATGAAATGATCTCACCATCAATATCAATCTTGTACTTGAAAAAATAGGCTCAATGGGAATTCAAAACACAGCCACAATAGGTATCTCCTGATATTTTACAGGAAGGCTCGATGGGAATTCAAAACACAGCAACAATATCTCCTGATATTTTACAGGATGATCAGTCTGTAACTAATAAATTTTCAGAATCTGTATTCCCGAAAAAAAAATTGTCAGCATGATATCCAACAATAATTGGTATCTATTCTGGAAAAATCAGACTTCTGTTGGCACCTGAGTTGCTTTAGATGGTATCTTGAATGAGGTGCATCTCATGCAAGAGGATTGAGCAAAGAAACAAGTGGGTACTTAGATTACAGTTGTAAATCATTTTATCAACAAACTTGGTCAGACAAACTCTGGGCATTTCTGAAAGTGAATGTGACAATACATTCCTGACGATTTGATCATCTCTGATTGCTGAATGACGAAAAAGACACTGATAAAGTCAAAAAACAATTCGCGTATATTTACACAGACTTGGCAAAATACGGATATTTAACAACAAAGCTCAGAAATGGCGCACAATTTATTAATCAGTCAAAGCAGAAAAGAATGAAGAGCCCAACTTGGCACCAATGCCTTCACGTTCGGCAGTTTCTTCCATCACAATGCTGGTCTCGGCTTCAAGATCAGCTTACCGGTCTCATCACACGACATGTTGAAGTCACACAGGGCCGACCTCGTCCTCGAGGCAATTATTTTGGGAGCAACAACCCTCTTGTGGATGCCCAGCACAAACAACAAAACTAAAAACAGAACAAAAACACAAAGAAACGAAAAGATATCAGATAATTATCGTTTTTTTTTTTCAAGTTCGCATGCATCAAGGCTGCCCTGAGAAAATAGCCTCAATAGCTATGATGTCATTGTTACTTTTAACCTCTTCCAGTCCAGAGCGCCAGACATTGGCACACATAGTGTATGTATAAATGCACTGCACAACCAGATGCATTGTTTATGCAGTCGCACCAAGACCAGAGCGTCCATTGGCTCACTGCCGCTCCTGCCACAAAGTCCAGAGATGCAGCAGACGTAGGTACAAGTTTAGTGGGAACAGAGGACCACATTTGGCACTATGGACTTGTGAGTTCAGACCACACTTGTGTCTGGTCTATATGAAGTGGAAAGCAGAGCGCCACATGTGGCATCCTGGACTTGGTGACAAAGCATCTGCCTTCACTTGGACTAAAAAAGGTTAAATTGCAACCCATTTTCCAACACTGGAGTGGCACCCCATGGATCAAATCCCGAAGTGACATGCCACCAAAAAGTGGCAACCCATTGTTGCATTGTTCTAACATTGCAGTGCTACTGCTATAACAGAGGAGTGAGAACTCATCGGTCTAACATTGGTAAGGTGGACACTTTTTCCTGTTCTTCTTGTTTCCAGACAGACGCTGGCAGTTGGTTGGTTTACAACAGGATGTAGGTAGGTGGTGAGGTCAGGTTTGACTTGCTGTAATTATTAAGAATGGGAACGGCAAACCACAAACCACACCCCCAAAATCAATTACTCCAAGAACAAAAGGTTGCAGTTCGGAATACCTGCCGACATTTGAAAAAAGCTGAACTGAACGAGTTTTCACACATGCTCAAGCAGCCCAAATGGGATAGGAAGATAAGAACGAGGTAGGTAGGATAGGAGAGGCTTGGTAAGGTGTGTTGGGATAGGTTGTGATGGGTTAGGTCAGGTTAGGTTTGGTTTGGTTTAGTTAGCTTTAAGTATATCACAGAGCAATGGTGATAACTCGTTCAGTTCAATGTCGGCAGGTATTCCGTACAGTTACCGAATAAAAAAGGAAAGGAAAACCATAACCTTAAATTGGTTATTCCAAATATATTTCGCCCCATAACTCAGGAAAACGACAGGCAGACTGCAAATCATGTCCCCAAAATTAGTTACTCCAAATGTTGCTCCTTCATTGAGAAAAAAAAAGGAAAGGTAAAAACAGCATTCCACGGGCCTTATTCTGTTGCATCCCTAAGGGGATGATGTTGCCAATGTAAAATATGGGCAAACGAAGGAACAGTAAAGTGGCCCTTAAGGTCTTTCATTTGTTTTTCATCTGCTTTTTTCTTCAATTTGTTAATTTTCTTCTGGTGGGGATACTAAGTGATTTTTTCATGTTTCTGAAATATTTCTGTTTTCTTGCTGGATGCTCCAAATGAAAGTTTGCAGCTTGAAGTTTGAAAAAGAGGACAAGGTGCAATGAAGGGGACTGCAAATGAATTCTACTTACAAAAATCTTGGGTTGCCCTCAAAACATAAGCGGGCGAATGCCAAAACACGAAACACCTTGATCTGTTTCAAATGGAAGAAATCCAGGGATAGAGATTATTCATGTTTTAGAAATCAGTGGAAAATCTCAGGTTGTCCTGAATTTTTTAAGGGCCTCCAGCAAAGGGAAGCAACAGATTGAGACCCCACAGCTCCAAATTACTCCAAATGTAGGTAGAAACTGATTGAAAAATAATTAACCAATTTAGATGGCAGAAAATCGCTTAATTGCAACAAATTATAATCAAATAGAGATAAAAGAAGGTTCAATAATTTAAAACACAAATACAAATCACGACAAAAGAAACTCACTGAGAATTAATGTTGAAATGGCAAAGAAAGGGTGATTCAACAGAGTTTCCACGAAGCTCACTTCTCGGGTGACTGGATCACGAAGCCAATGCCATGCTCCGATGGCACTGCAGATCGAAATGACAGCCAGGATGACTGAAATAAGCACAAAGATATGTTTTGTTTCTCTTCAATGTGAAACAACCAATAGTGTTTCAATTTCAATGTGTGAACTTTTCACACATTGAAATTTTAGAGTTTGAATGTTTTTTTTTTTCAATTTTGAACATTTTAGAGTTTCATGACCAAATCAAATTGTCACCACCACATGTGCACATGAGAAGCGAGGGAGTTCTCCCACTCTGGTCCACATACGACCCTCGACTTTTGACAGAAAGGGCCATAGACTGAAAGGACTTTTCCCCAACTTTTGTCAAAAAGGGTTCCTGCTATCAACTCAGTGAATGCCACAAACCAGTTAAAACAAAGGATTAGATAGACCTAATCCCAAATAAAAAATGCAAAATTCAGTGGGTTCTGCAATCTTAACTCACTCACTTCTCCATCTGTTGGTTGCCGGCTGAAGACAGGCTATAACTTCCGTTAACCTTCTTTCAAAAGCCTTCAAGTCTGTTGGAGGGAGAATATAAATGTACAAGTTAGTGAGCCTAATTCGAATAATTGGCAAATTAATCGACAGTAGGTGCAACCAAAGTTATGCTCGGGGCCCAAACTGACACGGTGGCTGGCAAAATGAAGCTCACAGATCTTGGTATGAAACCATCATCACCAACAGATACCTACCACCTTCAGTTGATGCCAGTTGCACTGTCTGTGTGCTGTTGATGTGAGAAGGAGATTACTGGCTGGTGTTGTTTTTGCTTTGTTTTATTCAGATGGTCAGGAGAAAAGCACCACTGTTGATATTCATTTCCACATTTCACCGGAATTCAAGGAAGGTGGCATTTTGAAACTGCCAAGACAGGAATCAATGGCGGATAAGGGAGTGGAGGTGGCAACATGCGGGAAATGTTAATTTTGCTTCTTTTTGGGACGAACAGGAATCTTGCACGCAAAATAAACCGACACATTTCCAACTTATTGCTTTGGCCCCTGGCACCAGCAGCATGCTCCTACCTCCTTTGCTAAGTGCCACATCTAGGGACATTATTTCAGGTTTTTGCAGGAAGCATTCTTCACGGAAGGTGCTGCACACCGACCCATTCTGGGAGCCCTGGTATGGAGTCCTAGTTCTGAGGTGGAGTCCACCAGATGCTGAAGAAATTTTTAAAAATATGGGTTTATTTTGGGTGAAATTTCGTTTTCTGGAGGCCAAATTTCCCACCACAGTGAGCCAAAAGCACACGAGAGGGGGCAATTCTCGTCATGGAGCAATCTCGTCAGCAGAAGACCCCTCACCCCCCAATGATGCCTCTGGCTGAAAGCACCACTAGCAGCTACAACGAGTTCTTCAGTCATATTACTCATATTTAAAAAAAATGAGTTGACCATCTCATGTTAAGAATAGGCAACAAATCGGTGACAAGTAGGAAGACCAACCTTCACAAGCAGTCTGTTCCAAGGACATCTTCCAACCACATCCAACATTTACAATCACCAATCATGTTCCAATGCATGGAGAAGGTTCAATTTCGCGTGGCAAACTGAACCAATCCATTGGAATGGAAACCATTCAGGCAGTTATAAACCAACCAAAATGAGACCTAAATAAAATGACGACAACGGGGCAGTCCATGAAAAAGAAGTGCATGTCTTGGGGGTCCCCAAAAAGCATCAACATAGAAATGCCCCAACACAAAGAATGAACACGGAATGAAAAGCCCCATATGGCATGTGGTCTTCGAAAAATGCCAGCAAAAGCAGTGTGGCCGCCTGAAAAATTGCCCTTCATAGGTACTTTTCCATTGGGTGTATGGGCTGGCCCAACTGGGCATATGGTTTGGGCGAAGTTTTACAAAAACACCAATGACCAACATGGATATGCCCCAAACAGGGTGCCAAACCAAACCTAACATGCCATTTGCCTATTTTCGTTGTTGGGCTGTTTCTGAGTTGGGGATCTTCCATGTTAGAGCATTTCTGTATTGATGCAATTCAGGTTTGAGGGAAAAATGTCAAGCTCCGGAATTAAGAGGGCATTTGTTTCTTGATGATTGTCCATGTTGGACTTTCTGTGTTGACACTTTTCCGCATCCCCTAGGTATCATGGTGGTCTAAATAGAGAGCAGACTTCAGTTGATTTTTCCTTCTGATCTGCCTCTTTTGGTTGCTAGTTTGACGCCAGCATTCATGAGAAATCCATAACAGTTGGGCCAAAATTCCCAATGAATCCCTTGTCATTTTGCAAAGCCAGATTCCACATGACCTTTTGCTCCATGTTGAGCCAGTCAGATTTGTTTTCACATCCCTTTTCAATGTCAGTCGTTTTTCACATTACTGGTGTTTGCGATTTGCATCAAATGCCACACTTCACTCTACAAAACAGTTATCTGCCCAAAATCAACTCGATGCATGATTCGCAACAAGAAGTTAAATGTTGCCAAGTTCTCAGGCATGATAAATGAATTTGAGCACCCTGTGCGGTTGAATAAACATAGTCTTCTGTGTCGGACAGAGCAACAAACAAACAAGTTGCTGTTCCTTTCTTAGCCTCCACAAAATATGAGATCCCCACCCTCTCATCCGGACAGCCTATCTTCCCTCTATAACCTTCCGGTCGATTAGCAATTTGGCACCGAACCTTTTCCATTTTTCAGTGGGTGTCACCCGCAGTTTTGAGTGGCGATCATACGCCATATTCGCTTCCGTTTCCGGCGGAAACAATAATCCGCACAGAATTACTTTGGGATGTTCGGCGGTACTCATCAAAGTCTTGTGTTGGCTTTTGTGAGATTTTACCGGCGTGTTTCGAGCATTTCCGTTCCAGGAAATAGACAAACTGAAGAAGTTTGCTCAGCAGGACCACATACAAGGTCTCTGCAGGTTTCCTGGAATTCTTGGGAAGCCGTCGCAATTGTGTCGGTCGTTTTCATTCTCGGTTCCGGCCAAATTCATATAAAAAGTAAGAGTTTGAGCTCTTGACGTTTTTCCGACCTGTCATTCCAACTTTGGTTTGTGTCTGAAGCACTTGCTCCTTCTGACAAGAGACAACCTCTGTGTTTTTTCTTCGTCTCTCAATTGGTGAAAACTGACTGTTTCTGTAAAAAACTCCTGGATCAAAAAGAAGGTAAGTCAGTGTTACAAGTGGGAGTTAGATATTGCTGATTAACCCAAGTTGCAAATTTCCACTTGACTTGAGAAGATATCAAGATCAGAATCAAGGAAAAGATGACGTTTTTGTGGGATTCTGACCTGAGTTCTCAAGAGGTTTTTACAAGAAACATGTAAATTTTCTGGAAATCATCTCAGACTTTTCCATGGGTTTTAGGTCTCACAGAGGAATTTGTGAATGATACAATTTCTCACAATGGGAACTTTACATTGTTTGCTGTCGAAATTGTAACCAAACAAAAGAGTTTTAGCCTTTTTGCTGTCATTGTTTGACATCTGTTTGTTGTCATTGTTGAATTCCTGGATATACTATTCACGACTCATTCAACATTCTGAATTTCTGATTTGCATACATCCACCATGGGCCTAAGCCATTTCCAACTTTCGTGACATTTTGTGCTAAACTGTGAGGTTTCCACAAAACTGATAGGCCTATCTTCTCCAAATCCAGTGTTGATCTTCCTTGAGATTGACAAATGAGAGCATTTGTTTTTGTTGTGGAAATATTTTGAGTGATTCAGGAATACGTCTTGAGACATGGGTGGTTGTCACAAGTGTGAAATCCCCGATATTTTCTTCCAGTTTCTGAAGAGTCACACTTTCCTGATGAGCATCACGGTTCTTTGATGAACCACTTCCTTGGACGAGCCAGCCCCAAAGTCAGGAGAGAAAATCCTGACAGCTCTCGTCAATAGTTTTCAAGAGGCAGGTCATTCAAACTGGGTCTCATTAACTCAGACATCTCAGACGACATCATGAAGTCTTAACTCTGGATTGAAGACATCAATCAACAAAGTTAAGTTCCTTCGATTTAAACTTCCCAACTTGTGAACCAAATTTGAGAGATGGTCCGCTTCACGGATGACTTGGGATTATTTTCCCACCCACAGACATTTTGGTCAAATCTGCAGTCTTCAACAAATCACTTTTGAATGCTCTGTGATTTCGCAAATTGTAATTCTCAACGAAATGTTATAGATATTGTTCCTAAATTTTTTTTAAGTTTTTTTAAGTTTAAAAAAAAACACTGTCATTGGCCTATCATTTGTAAACATGTTCCTAAATTTAAAGTGATTCTAAAAGTAAATCAATCAAAATAAATCGATTTCTGAAAAATCAATCAATGCTTCAGTAATTGATTAAACCTCCCTCAGCTCTACTAAACCCACAATTCCATTCCATCCATCTGTGATTGTTAATCTTTCGTTACGCATGCTATCAACTCGTTTTGTCGGCATTCTGGGACAAGAGCCAGTCTGGCCGATAGTCACCAAACATGATCAGACTGAATGCCTCCCAAAAAATTCCTCAGAAGACAGAAGATAATGATGTGCAGAGAGAATGACCTGTAGGCCCCTATATGCAGAATTGAATTTTGGTGAGAGCAAGACAAGAAGGAATTCCCAAGAAGTGCTGCTCCGACCAACTTAGGAACAACGAACCACCACAAGACTGCCTGTTCTGGGCCTTTGCAATCGTTGGAATTTTTGTACTGAACCCAGTTAAATTTGCCCTCAGGCAGAATTTTCACATAAAATGGGAAAATATTGATGCCCATAAAAATATTTTGGGACATTATCTCAAGCCTTAGCATAGCTATTATCCCAGGAAGTAAATACACAAACACATTCCTCAGCCTGAGCTAGCAACAATTTTGTTGGGCACATTCCATTCATCTTTTTTCTTTAATTTTCATTTCAACTACATCTCAATTTGTGCAAGAATGCAGCTGTTGGTTTGGAAATCTAGCAGTTTTTACAATGGATACATGGAAATGCGTGGGCTTAAATAGGACAGGTAGTTGAAAATTATTTGACGATTGTACAAACGCCAAAATAAAATATCACCCTTATCGGGAAGTTCGACGATTTTGTATCCATGGTGCGCACCATGGATATTAAATCGTCGAACTTCCCGATAAGGGTGATATTTTAGCATCAGACACATCTCCAAGTTTCCAACCCACAGTTTACAGATTGTACAAGAATTCACCTCAGGTCATCATCATTGGTGAAATACATCAAATAAAAAACATGGTCGATGTACGAAAGGTAATTGCAGAAAGAAAAAAACCGTGGCAATCATGCCCTAATCTGTGGCCATGATGTTCGCCTGACCTGACCCAAATGGATTTTTTTCTTCTGGACTATCTCAAAACCCGTGTCCACCGGAAGCAGCCATACGATTTCAAAAAGCTGTGCCTCACAAAACATACCAGTGTGGTGAAAACATGCCCAAAATTCTGAGTTCGGAGCAGCAACCAGCTGGGAAGGATGACAGTGTGTCACCACCGAGGGATGGCATTTTGAGCATCAATTCCAAAAAATAGAAACTTTCATCAGCCTGGTCACCTGGCTGGGGATTCTTGCCTCAATCAATAAAATGTAAACACGTGATCCAAAAGTCCTTGGAAGTCTCTGCTTCAAGGTTAAAATAAAACCCAAAGTGGTATCCAAGAAACTGATCTCTTACTTTTCACTAAACTTTGCAAGAAACTGATCTCTTACTCTAGATATGGATCTCTTACTTTGCACTTCACATAGAGCAGGCACAAGTGTGTGTGCCTTAACCTCCAAGTCCAGAGTGCCGCACAGGATGCTCCGTCTGATTTCACTAAACATATCGTATCAGCATCTGTGGTCCTTTTGTCTAGAATACCCGAGCATTGGTGCTACTGCATAAACATTTAAGGTAGCCTACCTGGTTTGTGCTGTGCATTCAATGAGTGCCAACATGTGGCACTCTGGGACCTTGCTCAAATCAACCTGCTAAAGTTAGTAGCTGCTAAAGTCCTGCTAATACCCAATTCACACTAAGGATAAAGTCACTTTAGCTCACTTTACGAGCCATAAAGTAAGTTTTCGGCACTGTGAACAACTTCAGTTACTTTATGCTCATAAAGTTACTTTATCTGGGAATTTGCTTTATGTGTCACTTTATATTTTCATAAAGTAAGTTTTGCTTGTGTGAACAATTAAAGTGAGTTTTTTGCCATGAAGTGACTCTATCGTGGAATTTACTTTTTTTCTTGCTTTATATCTTACTTTGTGGCTGTTTTTTAAAGTGAGCGCAATATCCTCACTTTGTGCATAAAGTGAGTTGGCCAAAACTCCAAAAATCACCAACTGGTTTATTTTCTAACATTGATTTGATGCTAACAAGTCAATTCTCAATCGTTTGCGTTGTTTATTTTCCTTCTGAAATAAGATGTTCAGGTTTATTCAGTCGTACTTAGGCACAGGGCTTAAAGTGGAAAGTAAAAAAGGCCGGAGCTCCCTTTTCGGAGAAGGGACCAAGCATTCGAAAAAAGGGACCAACAATCAGGGGGGTTATTCCAGAATTTCACAGGGGGGCATTTTTCGGGGAAGCTGCGCACTGCCAGTCGTGGGGTCTGTGTTGGAGCCACGGCGGGGTTCCAAGAGGCACAGGCCCTTGTTGGCTGGTTAGTGGTTGTGACATCGCCAAAGAAGCAGGCACAGAATCGGCAGACATCTTAAAAAATGGGTTTTGAACAATCGGAAAGGATGGACCAAGTGGCGCAAAAAGGTGCCTGTCTTAGCGCCAGCATTGCAGAGATGTCTGATGAAAAAGGACTGCCGGAGCTCAGCTCCGGCACACTTTAAGCACTGCTTAGGCACAAGAGCCTGGTTCCATTTTCTGCCAAGTTAAATGAGCACATGTGCTGACTCCGAGGCTCCCAGCCTGAAAGGGGAAAAAAAGCTTGAAACTTGCAATGCTTGGCTCGAATCTTCAGGTGTTGCACCGCATGTCCTTTTGAATGGCTGCATTCAGAAGACAATTCACTTTCAGTCTCTGCATTTCAATGGATAGAATCAAAGCAATTCCTTTGACTGAAATTCCCACCGGACGACCAATTCATTTCATGCGATGTTACACATTAAATTTGTGAAAGAAAAAAGCGAACAGAGCACAAATAAAAAAAAAATGGAAATGCACAGGAGTTCTTTTGGAATGTGGATCTCAATAATGCTGAATTTGAAATAATGTTGCACGTCATACGTTCAGGATCTCATTGTCAAATTATCACTCACATCATTTTTACTCTTGGGCCCGACAGTGTGTTCTGCATCTTTAAAACAATTCACAACATACAGTGAAGAAATGAGTGTGAACAGACAAAGCAAATAACACATGTCACTTTACTCATAAAGTAATCAGCTGATTGCTTTATCTGGCCTATGCTTCAAAGTGTGTTCACACTAAAATGGAAAAACCAGAACTCACTTCATTTATTAAGCAATCAGCTGATTTACTTTAGCCAATACAGTGACTTTATTATAAAGTGACTTTATCCCTCAGTGTGAATTAGGTATAACTTTCATTTTCTTTATTCAAATCCATCTGCTAAATTATCAGGATGTTGGCAGGAGTTTAGAACTTCTCAGACTTAGCAGCACCTCCAATCTGTCCAATGTAAAAAAGTTACCGAGGCACCTTGGACTGCCGCAAAGTCCTGCTGAGTCTTTCGTTCACGAATCGAAAGGATTTCGAGTGGTTCTTTTTTTCTGCACATTTATTGTGTTTGGTTTTATCCATTTTGTCTCTGGGAGAGCCATTTTCACTTCTTTTTTCATTGAAACCACATGATTCACTGTGCATGATTTATCATGATTTACAGCCTGGTCAACCAACCATCTGCAATGAACAATAAAATTCAAAAATTTTTGCATCCCCAGGATTTGAACCCGGCACCTGGGAGTTGTCAGGTGAAAGCCATAAACACTTAACCATGCGTTCCACTGGTTTATGACACCAATAAAGGTCACTTGATTCTTTGATTTCACTTGTCTGTTCCAGAGTGTTTCAATCACTAGGTACCTAGGCCTAGTCAAATCGAGAATTTGAACATCATCCTGCCAGTGGTCTGCTTTCAACCGGCTACAATCGTGCTGCCAAGAAGCTGAGGTTAGAGAGGTTAAAATTAAAGTCTATATTTGCTGAGTTAGCTCATGGTTTTTTTCCGTATGGTTTATAACACAAGAAGCATTTATATAAAAAAAGTTGCAACTGTTTATTTCCGTGCGTAGGTATAAAAAACAAAATGGAGTAAGCAAGGAAAAATAAATAGGCAACAATAGATTATATGCATGATAAAAAATACAACCAGGAACAATAAAAAGGGGCAGGTTTAATCAAACAAACATTTCATGTTTTTGGTCCTAAAACAAATTGAATTGATATTCCCTCAACTAACAACACAGCAGAACTGCTGAGTGCTGCCTCTGATTTCAGTCAGAGCTGGCCTGTACAAGCCACGACTGTCAATCACCAGTATCTGGAATAAGGTTAATAAATGAATAAATAAATGGTGGCAAATTCAAACTGGCAAACAACCAATAGGCCTATACCTACGTAGGATGATCAATAATTATTGAGACTCGCATATTTTGAGCTGCTCAACTTCAAATATCTACACATGTAGGTAGGTATTTGAGAAATGGTCTTTTGAAAGAATGTCTGAAAAAATGGGCTTGATTGCTTTTCTAGTTTTGTAAAAATGAACAATTTTATATACACGTCTTTGAGATTTCTTCCAAGTGCATAAAATTCAAAGAAAATTCCGTGAAGCAGGTGGCCTTAAAGGTTTTTGAGGCCAAAAACCCTCTGACCACTTTGCATGCTCTATGTGTGGTAAAAATGAAAAAGTGAACCGAAATTTCAAAAAAAAAACGAAAAATGTGTATCAAAAATGGAGCAGCCAGCTGACATTTGCCGAAAAGCACACAATTTCGATCCAAAGGACTTTCTTTTGGCCTGAATTTGAAATTTGAGGACCTGCGAGTCGTGCATAGGTTACGGAGCAATTGACATGTTTCATTTGGGTCAACGGAAGGTCCCTTATTTCCGAAATGCTCGGGCATGCCATGAATTTTTGTTTTTACGTGAAAAATTCATCCACTTTGTTGTTTTTCATGCCAGCAACCTCAATTTTACCCACTCAGCAAAAATCAGTCGAAAGTCCTTCATGAAATTGAGGATTTTGACAAAACCAAATTAGTTATCAAACCCAAATTTTTCAGGCGATATTTCGAAAGACCACTGTAGGAATGCATGAGAAGAGATTTGAAATTAATCAGCTCGAAATATGGTAGTCTCAGTAATTATTGATCAACCCTCGTATGATGAGATAGCTAGGTAGCAGCAGCAGTGAGAATGTGCACTGAAACATAATGTTGGTACTGGGTAATTTTTTCATCAAAAAGCTTTTGCATTTGGCAGGAGGTTTGGGTTATGCTGCCCCCAAACCCCCTGCGGATCTGCTCTTGGACCAATCCCTCATTTTATGAAGTCGTCAAATGTTGGCAAACACTCTAGCACAATCGTGTGAATTTTTTCCAGCAGACTTTTGTGCCTAAAAAGCAAGCAAAGGAAGCAAGAAATAGCAAGCACAAAGGAAGGCCGTAAATACAGGTGGATCGCCTATGTGGACAGGGCAGATGGTTTTGAATATTTAGGTAACAGCTGATGCATCACTGCAAGTTATGTGAGCAATGAGAGGAAGAATATTGAGGAGAACCCCGTTTTCCATCTATTGGAGGGTTACTTAAACAAGATACCTACCCATCTCTAAAACAATCCAAAAGTTGAGGTGATCTTACCCTTGTCTAACC
Source organism: Sinentomon sp. SZTP_YWyxl (assembly GCA_030068105.1). NCBI lineage: Eukaryota > Metazoa > Arthropoda > Protura > Sinentomata > Sinentomidae > Sinentomon > Sinentomon sp. SZTP_YWyxl. The sequence continues at coordinate 13,418 of JASGXE010001597.1, forward strand.
TTCAATGTCGCCAACAGCTAACGTGGTAGAAAGGAAAACTTGGCCTCAATGACAAGGAATCAAATCGCTGAAACTGGATATCAATTCCATGCAAAGGACAGCAAGTAGGTGGGTGCTTTTGGCTGTATTCATGACCATCAGTGATTAGCAACATGTCTACTTATCACATCCTTTATCACAGTGAAAGTTGAAAGATGCGAGCGAGAACCATGTTACAACTCTGCTTTTTTCGATTGTTGTTCTGAAAGATAATAAATAGAAGATGAAGTGAAACAGGATGGTTTTGCATTGCTTAGGACAAGAGGGGCACTTCTCTCGCTTGAGAGATGTCTTTTACGCAACGCTTCATAAGGTCAGATGGAATCTGGTAGGTATCCTCAGTCTGTCGATCCTAATAGGGGCACAGGACATATTTTGTCTCACGAGGCTAAATTTGGCCAAGTCTTCAACCGAAAGAATCATTTTAGAGGCCTATGGAGTTTGAACAATTGCATTTGAATTTTTCGTCTTGTTTTGCATGACAACAATAAAAAAGCAATAGGTCCAGAAGAAACTCGGTCACCCGTGGTCAGAGCTCAACTCAAAAAGGACACATCCATTAATGGCAATGTTACTGCGGTAGCATTGCCCCAATCTAGGCCCTTATCCATTCTCACTACAGATCCATTGATGAGAACGCTGCAGTGGTATACTTAATCATATCTTCCAATCCAATCCGACCATCACATCTATCTACAATGTCCGCCGAAGTGACGCTTTCCTGCAGGTGTAGCATCTTTTTGAAAGTCTGAAATCATCAAAAAATGCATGGGTACCAAGGTATTGGGAAAGGGCTGAATTCGCCTGATATCACACCAGTTCAACAAAATTGAAGAATTATCAAAGATTCCACTCCACTGCCTACCTACTTCTCGAAATCCCCAATTTTGTGGAACTTTTTTGGACCACCTGCCACAACACTTGTCCAGCATCAGTGCTGCATTCGGAGCAACTGAATTTGGGATGCGATCGGCTTTCGGGTGAAATAGCGGGACTACCTGTTAAAAATCAAACAAAAGCATGCAGCCTAAGAGATGGGAGGTCTAACCTAGGGCACAACCCCTCACCATAACTTGTTTGAGTGGCAACACTGGATATCAGTTTTAGTTGAGAGATAATGGCCCCTTTTTTGTACCAAGGACATGTTTGCCAGGCAACTCTTGCAGGGGAGCACACACCTTCAAACCTTTCCACAGGTACCTGTATAGGGGTAATCGTCTCGTATGCGTACTACCTCTTTTGGTCAGGTTTGGAAATGGCTTGGGTTTGGTTAGGTTAGGTTTGGTTGGCTAGCATAGGCCTATAATAGGTAGCAGATATGTTAACAGCATTATCTATATAACCTAACCAAACCCAACCTAACCTAACCCAATCAAACCTAATCACACTGACCAAATCTGACAAAAAGAAGGTAGTACGCATACGAGACGATTACCCTGTATAGGTACCCCAAGAGAACAACATGCATTTTAATATTGAAGCTGACCTCCTGGAATTTATTCTTATCAAAGATGGTTTTAAAATTCCATCCTGTTGGCACAAATCTTGCAAGCAAGATATTTTTCTCCAGCAATGCTTCCATCCGCAGGGGTGGGAATCATCCAACCATCTTTTGCGTGTTTTGTGCTTTTTCCCCTGCCAATATCTCTTGGCAGGTATCACCCATGTTTCAATCTGATTTATTTTCGCCCCAACCGGGGGGAGGGGAGCCTTTCTCCCATTCTCCAAGCTTTTTGCAATTATTGTGTCTACCTAGGTACCTGCTAACATTTTCAAATAAAAATGGCTTGGCCACAAAACAGAACAATTAGTCGTGTAAGCCAAAATTGATAAGAAAAAGTGGACAATGACTGATCTAAAATGTTGTAACGAACCCTCAAATAACGTGCTGGTATATTTACTGACAGCATCCAGGAATGCAGACTTTCTGTGAGCTGGGACGACCGACTCAATCAGTGAGGCAATACATTCTTGCCTTTCCTTCGGAAATCGAAGGAAACCATCTTCATAGAATGAAATTGTTTCCTTTGTGGCTTCGAGCCACGATGAGGGCTTGAAACCAAGCTGCTCCTTTGCTTTCGAGATGTCAACAGGGCCCCGGAAAACAGATGGGTAGAAGCTTACATCATCTTCACTTTCTTTGGTGACAATATAATCGATTCCTTTGACCTTTAGTTCCTCTGCAATTCTGTTGACAATATCTCGAAGATTGAACGATTCATCGAATGCAATGTTAAATGCTTCATTCCTTACAGTTTCAGAATTTGCTATGACAAGCCTCACAGCTTGCCCGACATCCTTGGAAAATGTCAGGCTTGTCTGCAGGCTGCTTGCGTGTGCAGGGATTTGAATAGGAACGCCTAATACTTCGTAGAACTTTACCCACAGTTGGTATGTCCACCATCGGTCGGTGGTGTCCCTTGGGCCAATGACATCAGAAAGTCGTAATATGACGAAAGGAACCCCACCATGTTTGAAATGTTCAACAAGAACCTCCTCTCCAGCAAGTTTTTCATCACCATATGAATCCCGTCTCGCTAAGGATTTCATCTCTGCGGGGTTTGACGGGCGAACAGCATCATCCTCCTTGGATCTCCTTGGTTCCACGAGCGGAACACTTACCTCGTAAACAGAGTCAGTGCTAATGTAAATGTAAGTGCCAATTTTGCCCTTCATGGCATCTAGCACATCTTTTACCACTTGCGGTTTGTATGCACTGAAATCGAGCACAAAATCAAATACTTTGTCATGAACATAATCCATGAAGCTGAGGCAGTTCTCAAGCGGAGATTTCTGCTTGTCATTTGCTTTCTTCTTATGTCTGTCACACTGAATGGCTTTGACATGAGATCCTACCCGATGCTGAGAGTCGAAGTACCAATTCCCACGGCTGACAATGGTGATATCATGTCCGTCTTCCAGAAGCTGAGATACAACTTCCGAGCCAATGAAGCCATTGCCACCAAAAGCCAATATTTTCAAAGCTTCACCAGACACTGCCGACATTTTCAAATGCAAAATTATCACAACCAATGCAGACAGAAAATGCCTCTCAATATGCATATCTGTAAATTTCTGGAAAAGACATGAGGAATCAAGGACTTTTCCCAGTTCAACCGAGATATTGTGGACAAAGCTTGTGAGATGGATTTCGCAAGAGAATTTGGAACGGAAACCGTGTTTCCCATGGAAGAAAAAGTTCTGGCTTTCAAGAACACGATTTTAACCGCCAGAGACCATTTTCTCCATTAGGCCTAATTTAGAAGATGAGCTTATCAGACTGATAGGTTTAATTTTTTTTTATAACTGGGGACGGAGCCCCCCCGCTGGCGCGACCGAAGGATGCAATGTCCAGAGTCATAAGATGTCATAAAATACCGATGCCGATGGCTTTTGCGCAACGATTTGGTGCACCAGATTTCCAGGCACCATGTCAAGTCAATTTTAAAAGGGATGCGATGATTCGCAATTGGTCAAAAAGGAAAAGAGAGCGTCAGAAAGCCATATATGGCATAGGCACAGAAAATACCGACAATGCGGTAGGTTAGGTAATCAATGTCATAAGACATTTTACCAATTTCATGCCGCAGAGGCAATTAATGAATTTTGAATATTTCAAAGCGCCGGCCAGTAAAAGAAAGACATGCACAAACAAACAAGACAATACAAAATGAAAGTCGAATGATAATAAAATGTGTTCGTACCTGATCAAAGGGTTTATGCCACAGAATGCCATCAGAATCCGTTGAAATTTTTGTGGCCAGAATTAGACAGAGATTATGAATAAAATTCCAAGTCACACGAGTGGCAAATGAAAAGTGCCCTTAATGTCAGTAAAAAATAAAGGAAAGAGGAAGAGGGGGAGCAAATTAGAATTGATGCGGGTAAATACCTAACTACCTAACTAAGTCCTCAGTGATTGGCCTAAGAGCATGACGTTTTGGAAGAATTCTGCGAACATTGCAGAGAAACCATTGAGAAAAGAAATTTTAGAATTTGGACGGCAGGATATTGGGATACCTCATTTGTACTTGGTGGACAGTTGGACACAGCTGTCTTACCTAACCTAAAAAACTGTTCATGGACTCAATGAACTTGGCAGCGACAGCTGCTGCCCCTCCCTCAGAGTAATGCAGGCCATCATGGGAAATTGAGGAGGCCTGCACTTCCCTCAGGTCCAGGAAGTTAACGTTCACCAGGTTCCTACAGTAAGCCGAGAGCATGCCATTCAAGTCAGAAATTTTTTTTGACAGCTCAAGATTACCTGGTTGTGGTGGAACCGAGCCAACGTTAATTCCCAATGCGATATTTGGATAGGTCAGGCCAACTGTGACATTCAAGTCTCCAATCAACCTGGTGAAGGCACGGAAAACGTCGGCAACAGGATAATGCCTTACGTCCACCTCGCCAATTGCCAAGTTTATCAAAATCCTGTCTCTTCCAGACAAGGAGCCCAAACAACTCCGGAAGAGTGGACAAATGCCAGGAATAGTTAGTCCACCCCACCACCTGGGAACTGTGCGCACTTGATGCCAGCAAAATTTGGAAACAGGCGTCTCAGGTTTGAATTGCCTAGATTTATGATGGCAGCACGACCGATGTCACCAACGCAGGAGGCAACAGTCGAAGTGCCAACAGCCACATCCACGTCTGAGACCACTCCACCTTGTCCCGGCGCAGACTGTTTCACACCACCATCAACATTCCCAACTACAGAGTTATTCGCAGGTGTGGGAGAAGGGAGGTCGATTTCAGAGTGTCGATGGCAGCCTCCAGCTTCGCTATCCTACTTTGTAAACCCTTAATCTCCGCTGAAAATCTGCAAACTTTGCAAACAAATGCAAGCCTCCCAGCATCTGCGAATGATGCAGAGATGCCTGAAGAAGCAAAGTTCACCCAATCTGAACACCTGTCACATTGTATCCATTCAGGTTGGATTTGCTTTATTTTCTTTGTTTTGCAAGCAGACCCCCTTTTGGAGCTCAATTGCGTTCGACCAGGAGATGGGGATGGGCCCGGATTCAGCTCAATGTCACCAGCACATATTAAAATCGTTGAAAGGCAAAGAACGAGCTTTAAAGGCACGCCTCTCGAAGGTAGTGAAATAGCAGCACACCAAAAACGTTTCCCACAGGCGAAAGTGTCTGGAGATTTCTTGGCAAAAAACGAAAAACCACGGTGGCTGGACTTTTTGCGCTTTCTTGAGCAGGAGAAGTGTTGCCAGATGATTTTTTCAAAACCCGCAAGATTTTGTGAAAAAACCCGCGGAAAAACCGCAAGAAATTTCAGAAAATAGCAAAAAAAACCGCGGGCTTCAAAAACACACAACTGCGAGAAATCTGACATTCCACCCAATTTCTGAAATGAAAGGTTCGTGAGTGTGACAACAGAACCGACACCGAACATTGTGGGCAAAGGGAAGTGACAAAAACGCTGAACCTGCTTGTCCTGCTTGCTCTGCTGGAAACGCTGCTTGTCCTGCTGGTTAGGTTAGGTTAGGTAAGGTTAGGTTAGTTTAGGTTAAGATAACCTCAAACCTAACCATTTTGACCATTACCAGCAGGACAAGCAGCGTTTCCAGCAGGTCAAGCAAGACAAGCAGGACAAGCAGGTTCAGCGTTTTTTTAGTCACACCCCCCTACCGCAAAAAAAAAGTTATCCACCTCTGTCCATTCAATATTTTCTCGCTGTTTGGAAATCTGTGCATCTCACATCTTGCAGTTGGTGTTTGTTGCATGCAAAAAATCAGCGAGAGTCATGTCGAATTTCACCAGCAAAGCAAGTCAATTTTTCGCGGTCAATGCTGCTTCTTTTCTGCCGTTGTTCAAATGAAATGCGATTTGTGGAATGCGATTCGCGAACAACGAATGAATGATAAAAGAATTTATCATGAATACAACCAACTCTGAGGAGAAAGTCGGAGAAAGTGAGTGGATGAATTGAATTTCTTGCTCGCAAAAAAGGCAACTGAACTTTGTTCCAAAATGAGAAAAAAAAAACCAGAAAAACTCCACCAAAAACCAGAAATCAAAAACAAAAATTTCTGCCGGAAAAACAACCGGAAAACCGCGAACTGCGCAGCCGAACCAGCAAAAAAACCGCAACCCGCGAAACCCAAAACGTTCCCGCGGGGAAGCTCAAAAACGAGCGGAAATTGCCGTTGGTCAAATGCGACCTGTGAATCATGAATGAATGAAAAGAATTTAACAGGAATCCATATCAACTCAGACAGTCAATGGATGAATCGAATTTTTGCTCGCAAAATGTGTTCCAAAACAAGAAAAAATCGAGAAATCCACCAAAAACTGGCAAAACCAGAAACCAAGAACAAAAAACAATTTGCTGGAAAAAAAGCGGAAAAACCGCGGACTGCGGACCCGAACCCGCGAAAAAAACCGCAACCCGCGAAACCCAAAATTTTCCGCGGGGAAGCTCAAAAACTAGCGGAATTTCGCGGGAAAACCCGCGATCTGGCAACACTGCAGGAGACGGAAGACAGAAAATACCACCACAGCCAGGATCGACACATGTGCAAAATAAAAGAAAGTAAATTATTAAAAACAAAAAGCCCATTTTCGGGATTTCCCCCACGGCCGCCATTTTGAAAAATTGTTTGGCCAGCGGACGAAGCAGCAAAAGACAAGACAAGACAAGACGTAAGGTATGATGCCTTCTTTTCGGCAAAAACCCACAACCTAAAATTTACTTTCGACTAAAAAGACAAAACAATTGAAGAAAAACATCTTTCACTCCTCACAAAACC
>JASGXE010001602.1:0-22485 GCA_030068105.1 Sinentomon sp. SZTP_YWyxl
GGTCAGAACGTTTGCTGTCACATTCTTGCCAATTCGAAGGACTATTTAGCCCGATCAATATCTTCGTGCTGTCCGATTCATCGAAGGTGCAAACATTTGAGTTAAGTGAGTTCAATGACTTCGAGGGAAGGCTTTTCGTAATTTATCACACCGCGCCAATTCGGGGTCAACACCTTCGTAATTTATCACACCACGCCAATTCGGGGTCAACACCTTCGTAATTTATCACACCGCGCCAATTCGGGGTCAACACCGAACACACCGCGCCAATTCGGGGTCAACACCGAACACACCGCGCCAATTCGGGGTCAACACCTTCGTAATTTATACACACCCGCGCCCAATTCGGGGTCAACACCTTCGTAATTTATCACACCGCGCCAATTCGGGGTCAACACCTTCGTAATTTATCACACCGCGCCAATTCGGGGTCAACACCTTCGTAATTTATCACACCGCGCCAATTCGGGGTCAACACCTTCGTAATTTATCACACCGCGCCAATTCGGGGTCAACACCGAAGCTCTGTGGACACTGCTGAAATACTCTTGAAGTCCAATATTTTCTGCAACTTCAGGTGAATTTTTCCTGAGTCCGATATTGGCACCTCAGCATATTAAAATGAACAAATATATCTTTCGTACCTCAGATTCCAAGATACAATTACCGGTCAGTTTTTCGGTCATCGCCACTTGGATGAATTCCGCGTTATCACCACTGTGACAAACGGCGTCAGAACGGCGGTTGGCATGGAGTATCTGTCACCATCGCAGACGACTTATGACTTTCTAAATCCGAGTTACAGAATCTATTACATTGATGGAGGCAAAAACCGAGCCGGCGCCACTTGGGTAAGCGAAACTCAACCAAAATGTATATCTACCAAAATCAAGCGTCTCTAGCAGTCTACGAGTACAATGGATGAAAGAAACACATGAGCCACCAACGCAGACTGTAAAATGAAGCAGGGGCAAATTATTGCTTTTTTGCGGGAGCAAGTTAAATTCTATAAAATGTCCAGTCAAAAAATTTAGGTACTGCTTCGCAGGACCCACAAACGTACGAGGCAGTGACCTCCCAATTTCAATGCAATTTAATTTCAATTGCTGAATATATCGCAATTAACAATCAGCTACAACAGCGTCGTCAATAATATGAAATGGAAAGAAATGAAACAAAAGCAGAAATCAATCTTCACAAAACCAGAGGAACAAGGAAATCAAACCAAATATGGAACATTTGTTACAACTATATGTGTCAGCAAGAGTACCTATTTCAATGACAAAATAATTTCTGTTCCATCCTCTTAGCAACTATAGGCACTTCTAGTGACTCTCAGATGAGCAGAGTTTGAAGGGAGGGCATTCCATTCGCGAAGGGTTTTTGAAAGAATGAGTGAAAATAGGGGTTGAACTTAATTATATGATCAAGAAACTGGGACAGGTGATTTGACCTGCAGTTGGTATTTTTGGGATGGAAATTGCTCGGCAAGACTATGCCGAAGTGCCGCTTAAATAGTTCTTCAGAATGGAAAGGCAGAGCAATCCTCTCCCTCAGTGTCGGAAGCATCAAATCTATCGAAAGCGCGGTATCAACGGAAAGCAAATCGGAAAAAATAACGGAAAAGGATATCGACACATTCATTTACACCAATAATTGATTCATTGTGTGTATGGCCCATGCAACTTTGCAATTTTGGACCATCTTTAAAAACAAGCAAGAGACACACTTTAATTCCCAACATTGTTACAAGTGAGCACGTCAATTTTAACAGCTCCATATAGCAGAAAAACTGGGGAATTAAACCGAATTCTGTTTTCAAGCAATAATTATTCCTTATTCTGTGCCCTTTCTGCCGGTGCCAGCACTTTCCATGTTTGTCATCAGAAATTAAGCCTTCTCTGAAATGGTTCTAATATGAGGCTATTTCATAGCATTGGTCCCAATACTTTTGCGGCAGCTTTTGCCAGTCTGATTGCGCCCAGCGACAGATCGCGATGCAATTCTGATAAACAGCAGGCAAGAGTTCTCATTCTAGTTCTTATGCAGCATTCATTGGTATAGCCACGCACAGGCATTGCCATCGCACGCTCAAAATACGAAGTGTATCCCAAACATTCCTGGCCTTTGGCACTCAGAGTGCTTCTTTGGCCTGGACACGATGATTCCGTCCTTATTGGAGTAATTCCACCAGGTCCTTTCCCAAAGTTGTTGCGGATTCTGGATATGTTCGTAGAAGTCAGGTTTTGTATTATTGAAAATTTGCCAAATCAGAACACTGGTCAGTCATCAAATTTCTTTAACAGAAAGGACACCTCCCAAAAGATATCAATGGGTGCTTGGCAACTATGTTAGGCATCCATCACCAATCTGCATTATTTAAAACAAGGTTGCAGAAGTTAAACAAAGCAAGGAAACACAGAAGTTGTGGACCAAGTAGTAAGTCACCAAACGTCCTCCACTTAATTGAACACGTGGGGAGTCAAAGGGGGGCAGTGAAAAGTGGCCGTTAAAAATCCGGTAGGATTGTTAAATAGGATCGTTACAATCGCTTACAGCAGGATCAAGATGACTTTACGTCTCGTTTTGTGGTAGAAGATGTGGCAATAGGCTACCATTTGATCCCTTCGGCAAAAAATGAACGCGTGGTTTGGGCAACGGTTGCCAAATGTGGCGGCGACAAGTATCTTATCAGTCCATCGCCTCAGTCGAGGTATTTAATGTAGAGGTACGTCAGTTATGAAATCCGGGCGAGGACACTGACGTCACTGTATCACACAAGCGGCAAGCGCAGCTGAAGGTGAATTGCGGACCGCGGTGCGAAGTTTACAGAAAGTCAAATTTCTCTTGAACCAGGCGACGGATTTTCATGAAAGTTTTTGTGGTACAAAGCTGAAAAAAATAACGATTTCAAAAATGTGTAATGATCCCAAACTTTCTGCGAGCAAAGCTCAGAAATGATTTGAGGAACAAATGCGTTCAAGTCAAGATGGCATCAAATTCCGGGCCCCTGCCAGAAACTTTCAACGATTGTGCGATTTTTTCCGTTGCAACATGGTTTTGGTCTGTGGAAAAGTTGTAGAGGAAACTTCCAGCTTTCCGCTGACACCAAAATCATTGAATTTGGACGTCATTTGACCATTTTATCGAGAGAAATAACGCGCCATGGAAGCATGATTCTGTTTTGGGCCAAAACAGAATCATGCTTCCATGGCGCGTTATTTCTCTCGATAAAATGGTCAAATGACGTCCAAATTCAATGATTTTGGTGTCAGCGGAAAGCTGGAAGTTTCCTCTACAACTTTTCCACAGACCAAAACCATGTTGCAACAGAAAAAATCGCACACTCGTTGAAAGTTCCTGGCAGGGGCCCGGAATTTGATGCCATCTTGACTTGAACGCATTTGTTCCTCAAATCATTTCGGAGCTTTGCTCGCAGAAAGTTTGGGATCATTACACATTTTTGAAATCGTTATTTTTTTCAGCTTTGTACCACAAAAACTTTCATGAAAATCCGCCGCCTGGTTCAAGAGAAATTTGACTTTCTGAATACTTCGCACCGCGGTCCGCAATTCCCCATCAGCTGCGCTTGCCGCTTGTGTGATACAGTGACGTCATTTTGTGCTGGCTCGCACGCTCGGAATTCATAACTGCTGTACCTCTACATTAAATACCTCGGCCTCAGTCACTCTTGTGCACCCTGTAGTGAGACGCAAGCGTGGTTTTTCTCGATCGCAACCTGCAGAGGGAAAATCACCCCGCAGTAGCCGAGTTGCCTTTTGCAGATTCGAAATTGAAAAACGGTCTCCCAGTAGACCTTGAGAAAATGGCCTGATGCTAATAGCAGGTGTGCTCGTTCACCACAACACTGATCCTGCATTTATGTGTGAGAATTCAAAGTCAATTATCCGCACGGTTTGCTTGTTATTGATATCCCGCCCTCACTACACACGGAATCTGAGACCTGTTGGCCTGCATCAGTCACCAAAGTGAGGAAAACCCAAACGCAGGAACAAGATTTCTGTCTCGTATAATGACGTCACAACGGGTGTCAAGGAGTCCCTGGAGAGACATGAGGAAATTTGCCTTCAGGCTCCAATCGGATATCTCCAGGGCAGGAGGAAAAAAGCTGATGTGTGATGGAAGGATCGTGCATTGAAAAGGAGCCAGGGATTTTCAGTAATTTTATTCTGGCCATGAACTTTTGGGACGCCCTTGTATTGTGATGTCATAAAACACACGAGGAAGTCCAATATTTTTTTGGTCATAGCGGGCGTTTTGTCACCTTTGGCACGGAACTGATCTGTACTTGCAGTAGGTGCAGTTCAATGGAAGTGACTAAAACGCTGAACCTGCTTGTCCTGCTTGTCCTGCTTGTCCTGCTTGTCCTTCTGGTAATGGCCAGGTTAGGGTTAGGTGAGGTTAGTTTAGGTTAGGATAACCTGATCTAAGAATAATCTAACATATTTAACCATTACCAGGACAAGCAGGTTTCCAGCAGAACAAGCAAGAAAAGCAGGACAAGCAGGTTCAGCGTTTTAGTCACACCCCAGTTCAATGAAGAAAACATATACGGGCATATACGGGTACAATACGGGTACATTGAAACAATTTCAGGAGCATAAGTTTTCGTCCGGACAAAAATTGTGGCGAATCATCTGACAGGCATAAGGCTGACAAGAAAAAAAAATTAGTGGAAAATGTGATTGCAAAAATTAAAGTTATTTTTGCTTCAAACGCTCAAGACTAGAAAGGTTAGCAAACGAGCTGGACGACGACTTCAGAACAAGAAAAATAACGAGATTTTCGTCATGACAACCGCCTTGAAGACAAACTACGGACGTGTACCCGTAGTTAGTGCTGTGTCCAATTTCCATGTTCCAGAGCAACTTTTTGCTTCCAACCTTCAATTCTTTCCTCTTATGCAGACGGAAGGAATTAAAGCGCCAGTTTTCAACATAGCGTTTTATGTAGATGTCAGATTTTGACCTCGGCTAAAAAAGAGGATTAATTGTTAAAGAGGATCTTTAATTTTGCTAAAACTCAACGTGGCGTTTTTTGCAAAAATCTGAACAGTCGCAATTTTTTTATATGTATGGGTACATTAATTCCGCCTCCGTTATTCTGCTGCTGATGGGCCACCCGTGTACGCGTGGAGGCGAGTATCACCTCCAAGTAAAGAAAACTTATCTACTTTTCATTGCTCAAAAACATCATTATGCAAATATTGTCATGAAACCTTGTCAAAAGGACGTAATTGCGTAAATTTTCATTTCTCGACCATTGAAAGAAGCTGGTGGATTTTCTTACCCAATTTTATTTCTTTCACACGATTTTCCATTCTGATTTCAGAAAGTCATCGATCACGAGACATACACGCTGAATTTGACCCTTGCAAACAAATACGGCATCAAGGAACCAAAGTTTCATAAAGCCTATAACGCAAAGGATGTATTTGGGGGAAGCTTACTTTCTCCGACTAAAGCATTGGCTTTTGTGAGAAACATGACGACAGATGACAAATTATTCTCTCAGTTTTACAGGTAAGAGTTGAAAAAGAACCCTTCACTGGCCCAAAACTAAATGGCCAATAATGCTCCCGAGAGACTTTGGAGCCGAGGAGGTTCTATTGCGTTACTTTTCTATCTGCGCGACTGGAACATCCAAATTGCAAATTAACGTAAAATTTTAATTCGTTCTCGTAGTGTTTCTCTGAAGAAAGTGCTTGTTTGAAAATTATTTTGCCCATCGCAAACCTGCCGCACGAAGCAGCAGAATATAAAAAAGTTTCAAAGATCTTGTGGCCTAAAATTCCTGCAGTGCTTCTCACAAATCGAACATGGTTGCACCATAGCCCTGTTGAAATTAGATGGCTTCACTGTTGCCAGTGCTGTAAAATTTCCCCATATTTCTCCATTCTTTTGGTAGACTCCACTGTCCACATACAATGTGTATAAAACAAAAGAGCACCATCGGGTCTATTCATAGGTAAGTGTCTAATTTAAAATCTTTCGTCCTAATTTCGAGTGCAAAATGACCAACAATGCCAGGAGGCTCGATAAATGAGAGGAAACTGTTTCCTGTGAACGCAGGCCATGCGTTCATTTGTAGTTTTTGAAAGAAAATCATTTTCGTTAAGTCAGAATTTGTATTTTGTTTTTTAAGTCAAGTAAAGTACAATATTAATTTTATCTTTTTTAGATACTATTATCAACAATCAGACACTCGTCCTCCTGTGAAGTCCTGCGATTTGGGATGCAGAAAGAATATTCTGTGCGAGTTGGTCACAATTGCCTCAGATGATTGGAGCCAGGTCTGCAGGGAGCTATTTCCTTCAGCATGGGATTAGAAGAAACGGGAATCGAAGAAACAAGAAATTGAGTTGGAAGTCTTGGGTTCAAGTCCAAGCAGAGCAATTAAATCTTGGAATTATTCTAGTCTAATTCTTGGCATATTCTAGTTTGCAAAATTTATTTTAAGCGATTATGTGGGAATAAAATTTGCAAAACCGCTCACGCAAAAGACATCCATATTTTTGAATAAAGCGTGGATTTAATAAGGCCCAATGGTCTTCGTATTTTTATTTTTGCACTCTGATGGCATAATTGAAGAAGTGACCGAATATTGATCGACTTGTTCTCGCAGAACCTGGATGAGCTTGAACGACGTAATTCGACACGGTTCTCGTCCCTTCATCCTGGGGAATGGACCGTACCTTGTACTCGTAAGCGGCGGAATACTCATACATGTGTTTATCCCATTTTACTCTCCAAAACGTTTTTCTTTCTTTTTACTCTTATTCATGCAGGCGGTAGAAATTAAAGCGTCAAATTTCAACAAGGATTTTCACAGTTTCAGATTTTGATCTCGCTTGAAATTTCTCTTGCTTAATTCCTGCAGCATGGAATTTTAAACCAAAATCTGAACAGTCGCGATTTTTTACCTGTATGAGTACATTAATTTCCCCGTAACCACACCTTGGCCCCAAGGGGAACTCAGGAGGTGTCAACGACAGGTTCAAGTTTTGCATGAAAGTTCCCCAGAACAGAGTAAAAACAAGACATTCCGTGATGAAATGTGATCCGATCCCACATTTTGATGATACAACTTCCCCAAATCTACGAAAGGGAATCCAAGGGAGGGCCCACTGTGGCCGCATGTTATCGTTTACAGCTCACGTGGACACTTCAGTCCTGTCTGATTACAAATTATCCAGGGACTAAATTTGCTCCGACCCACCATATTGAAGATGTGCCCCATCAAAATTCGCAAAAATGGACGCTTGGCGATTGTGCAACTGCATTGCATCTGTAATGGGCATCGCATGGAGATTAATTTGGTGGATTTCAAGGGGAAATGTCTGCAAAATGGTGGGTCGAAGCAAATTTGGCCACTCAATGTTTTCTGTTCAGCTGATTTAATTAAAGTATCCATGTTCAAAAAGTGGGATCTGCGCGCATGGGCACAAATATTGTAAGCGGCCCCAGTGAAGACTACTTGCACATCAGTCATCAGTAAGGGCATGTTTCGTGTTTTTGCGTAGAGCTGTTTGTGACTTTGTTCTGAGAAACTCACAATGAAAAATGGGACCTGTACGATAACATTAAGGGGTAATTCAGGGCCCTCCTTTTTTGCCCATTTTGTTCGTTTTTGAGGGCCATATTTGAGTAATGGGGGATAGGACCACATTTTGCCACTGGACAGGTTTAATTCTCATGGGCATGACGAAACTGTGTGACAAGTAAGTTTGGCGGTGTATTTCCAGAACACCCTGTGCCAAAAAAGACTTTGGAAAAACGATTCTTGTTTTTTCACACAAAATGAGGCATTTTCATGGAAACATTGTTCATAATCGCCCTATAGATGCTATCAGTGACTATAACGCTTCAGAAACAGTATGTAAAAATAAGAATGGAAAAAGAGACAACAGAAAAAAGAAACAGAAACAGAAGAAAGCACATAGCTGACAAACAAAGTGAGTTCGAAAACCTCCAGCTGGAACTGAATGTGGCAACTTGCGCATTTCCCAGTGGTTGCTGTAAACAGAACAAAGTTAGAAAAAATCTCTTAGGGCATGAAACTATACCTTCTTTGATTTATGAATTTTTATCGTTATTTCGGCAAAGGAAAATCAGTCAAGGCCTCATCAAATTGGTAGCAAACATGTGTCCCATGCATGTAACTTTTGATTTCTTATAACTATATCTACGATCATAGGTACCAAAAACTATACACAGAATTCATCATTCATCAAACTCTTGCGGTTTATTATCCGCAAAGGGAGATTGGTCTAAGGTCCCCTTCAAGCTAACATGTTTACAATGTAACATTTAATTTCTTGTAACTATACACAACCATACCACGCCAATAATGTATTCATCATTAATCAAACTCTATAGCGGTTTCTTATGAGCAAAGGGAGATCAGTCTAAGGCTCCTCAAGCTAACATGTTTCCAATGTAACTTTTTATTTCTTATAACTCTCTTAGACCATACCACGACCATAAGGTACTCATCATTCATCAAACTCTTGCGGTTTCTTATCAGCAAAGGGACATCTGTATAAGGCCCCCTCAAGCTAACATGTTCCCTGTAACTTTTAATTTCTGTAACTTTCCACGACCATACCACGACAAAAAAGCATTCATCGTTCATCAAACTATTGGGGCTTCTCTTCAGCAATGGGAAATCAATCTAAGGCCCCATCAAGCTGACATGTTTCCCATGTAACTTTTAATTTTTTTATCACTTTACACGACCATGCCACGACTCTAAAGGATTCATTGTTCATAAAACTCTTGGGGTTTCTTATCAGCAGAGAGAGATCAGTCTAAACCCCCTCAAGCTTGGCATGTTACTCATGTAACTTTTAACTTCTTATACACTACACCATACCACGACTATAAAGATTCATCAGTCATCAAACTCTAGCGGTTTCTAATCAGCAAAGATTGATCAGTCTAAGGCCCCCTCAAGCAACATGTTTCTCATGTAATTTTTAATTTTTTATAACTATACACGACCACCTCGACTACAAAGTATTCATTATTCATCAAACTCTGGCGGTTTCTTCTTAGTAAAGGGAGATCAGTCCAATGCCCTCTCAAGCTAACATGTTTCCTGTCATTATTTTGATGGTATGTCATGTTATGTTTCCTTCCGAGGAAACTTTAAATGTGGCAACGATCCCATTTCAAATCTCCCATTTCATTCGAACTTTTTTTGGCAACGTGCGTACACACTATTTACAACGCGTCTTGATGTCACATTTGGACGCTGTGCTATGATAAACAAGACAAGCCTCCTTTGATTGGATTTGACGGGTTTAGAAATCTGTTTCCAGGTATAATCTTTTAAACAAATCAAAGTGCCCAATCAGAAAGACCAAAAATAATTTTCGCTACAAATGCAGATGGTGAGGAAAAATCGCAAAATGGAATGGTACTAGCTGTCATAAAAAGAAAGCCGCTCTTATGTTGAGTTTATGGTATGTTAGTTGAAAATGAGAACATTCCGAGAGGAATTTAGACACGGAGGCTTAGATATCGATGAGAAGCTGATACCTTTCACTCAGACTGAGAAGAGGTCAAATCAAATGAACGTCTTTTTTCTCCGGCTTTCAAATTTAATATGGTCCTCAGTGATCAGTGATCATGCTGTTATTACAGCTTCTCATCGATATCTAAGCCTCCGTGTCTAAATTCCTCTCGGAATGTTCTCATTTTCAACTAACATCGCCTTACATTGTTGGCCTTCATAGTCTCTTCTTGCGTCCAAATATCCTTAATTTTCAGACAACGGCTTTCGCTTGCATTGATTCAGATTGTGAATTTTTGTTCGCATTGTTCGTGAATTTTCGTGTTCGCAACTAAAATTGGCAAGATCTTTGCTACTCGACCAGTATGAAATGACGATGGAAAAAGTTATTCAAGCCCAGGCGGCAATCACAGAATTCGTTTTCTCTTCGAGCAAACACGACCATTTTATGTCTTTGGACATTTTAAATTTTTAGACATTTCCACTTCTTCGGTTTCCGAATCGCTTTCCAGGTTTTTACGAAATACAAACTTTGGCTCGCTTTTGCGTCGAAAATTCGGTGTTTTGAAAACGGGTTTGAATGGCTGACAATTTTTGCATGGATTGGCATCACATGAGACTGGGAATTGCACGGATGTCACAAAGTGTTTTGGACACCCAATGTGCTGCACCTTTCCCAAAATGGGAGAGATGAAGCATTGGGTGTCCGGACCGGGGAAAATGTTTTTGTCATTCATGCAAGAGGAATCGGTGCTAAATGGGCTTGATGTGCTTCCTCGAGAATGCCGCGTTGCAATTACCGGTTGTCGTCAAGAGACCATCCTTTACCACGCATGCATGGCAAAATAACCACCTGTGGCCATTCTTGACCATGCAGGCATGTTCAAATTATTTCCTGTGACCATCCGTTGCCCATTTCGGCCAGGTCAAACGACACCTATGCTTGTTCCGTTGACCACCTGTGACCATCCTTACTTGTTCCAACGACCACACTTCTGCGACGAAATTTACTCCACGCTGAAAAAGATATCAAATTAATGGCTTACAAAACGTCTGTTCTATCCATTCTCGAATATGGGTGCTGTGCCTGGGATCCCTTTCTTGTGAGTCACATTGACGTTCTTGAAAAGATACAGAGAAGTGCTGCACGTTTTATCATGACCGATTATGGCTACACATCCAGTGTAACCGCTATGCTCATTAAGCTCTGGCTCTCACCCCTGTTTAAGAGAAGATCGGAGAGACGTTTTGGCACCCTAAAAAAGATCGTTAGGGGTTCCCTGCTAATTCCTCTTCCAGATAAAATTCGAGTGAGTCAGTTCAATAAAGCCGCTTTCATGCTAACACGTTTTTGGTTCCCACTTTGAATCTGAAGACTCATTTCCATTCTTTTTTTCCGAAAACCCTTCGGGAGTAGAATTCTCATGCCCAGAGACTATTATTTGATCACAAATTCCGTTGACAGATTACAGATATCAGAATATTTGATCAGAAATTCTCCTGCTACTAGAGGTTAGCTCCATCAAATGTTCTCAGCTGAAATTTGGTCACAAACCACCAGAAACGTAGCACAAGCAATGTCCCAAATAGCAATTCGCTGCAACAAAATTTGCCGATTCACGCTGGGTGGCATATGTCATGCTATTCCTGACAAATTTGTTCAATTCGCGATATCTTGAGAACGGCTGCTGTACAAACGAAGAAATAATGGCCACAACTCACAAGCCATAGCACAAGCGTAGCAATAACGATGTTTAAGAGTTCAGTTTGCTGCGACCAAAATTGCCGGTTTAGACCATAGTTTAGACAGGCTGCCGTGACGTCATACCAGCCTCACAGCACGATGTACCAAATAGCAATTAGCTGCGACGAAAATTGCAAATTCGCACCGCCTGGCTTGATGTCTCAGCATTTATTTGCGCAACACCTTGAGAGCTGCTTCTAAACAAACGTCGAAATTTGGACACAACTCACCTCAAACGCAGCACAAACGATGCGCCAAAGCGAAATTTACTGCGGCCAAATTTCAGATTCGCCGGCTGGCGTGACGTTATACCGGCCTGACATATGTTTCGCAATAAATTTTTCGAAAGGAAAAGAAAAAATTCCTGGAAACTTTCCTTCTGCCCTTCTCGACAATTTTCTGGTTTTCACAAAAAGAGAAAGACATCTATCTATACTCGGATTATCGGACCAGCATAATTCAATGGTACAAAAAAGATTGTAAGAGCCAAATCTCACAATTCATCAGAAAACAAAACACATCTTAGAACAAAGAGATGCACAATTGAAAAGGAAGAAATTGTTTTGTGGGAACCCCCTCATCCTTTGCCGAATATCTGTGTGATGGTTAGTGTTCGTGATTAATGCGCATCCTTCATCCTATTGGGAACATCAGGCAACGAGAGCAAAGATGAAAAACAGGGCACTAATCATGAGAGAGAGCTCACAGAATTATCCCCTCTCTTAGCTTTTGGAAAGGATTCTGAGTGGGCTACCCAGTGCACTTGCCCTCTGCTCGACATTTGAAATCTGTTTGGAAGATATCTGCACGGCAACCGGAGCTTGCAAGAAGAGCGAATGGAAGACACACTGAAATCGCTTGTCTTTCATCGCCCTGAGCTCTTCCCCCACAATTTCGAGTTTTAAGTTCTTTTATTTATTTTTATTTTATTTATTTATGATGCCAATAACAACAACACGGGATTGGTGTTGTGGAGTACGCAACAAAGCGGCATAGTCAATGATTAGCATGTATAAAAAACAATAAAAAAACTAAAAAAACTTTTTCAACTGGCAAACCTTCCCAAACGATTTTTTGCGACGTTTCCCAAAAATCCAACTCAACTTTTACTTCAGACTTGCCACAAAATTCCCTTCTTGGCTTCTCACAAATCACTTCTTCAAGTTCTCTAATGATTTCGCCCGAACGTTTCAACTGCAATTCTCATCCCAAAATTCTCCCACAACAGTCTCACAAAAATTGACACTGAAATAGCTGAACTTGCTCAAGAGTATAATCTTGAGATTGGTAACCTTGAGAAGCTGAAATTGCACCGATCGAACTTCCTCAACATCAGTCCCCAAAAATAACATTACTTGGCTGTCCTTTAAAAATGCGCAGAGTCATCTCCATTCAGCAGGACCTTGCCAACTTCCAAAGGACAAAAGTCATCTCAACTCAAACTCGTGCTTATGGACCGAAACAATGTGGCAAAATACAGGTGGACGATGACAAACCACATGTTAAAATGCTATGAAACAGACAAAAACAGTTGATTAACATATTAAAAAGATCACTGCCAGGTATGTGTTAATCGCAGTTGTTTGGTTTGACTTGAGAACAGGTTGCACGCAGCTTTGCAGGATCCGAGTGGCAGATTGAAAGTGAAAAATTAAACCTGCTGAGGTGCGTCTGAATTTCGGGAACGCAGTTTTGTACTTTTATCTTGCAGTGTTTTCGCATTTTGGCATAATTTTACCCGTGATCGATTGGGAATTGCCACACTCTAGATCTCGCACTGAAAAATTATCTAAAATAAGATAGCAACTATCTTAAATTAGTGCATTCTATGAGAGCTCCATCGATGTGATGCAATGATGTCTTGCAACGTTCCCTCTCACAGTTAGCTATCTTAAATTAGTGCATTCTATGAGAGCTCCATCGATGTGATGCAATGATGTCTTGCAATGTTCCCTTTCACAGTTAGCTATCTTAAATTAGTGCATTCTATGAGAGCTCCATCGATGTGATGCAATGACGTCTGCAATGTTCCCTTTCACAGTTTTAGAGTTCAATTCCACATTGGTATACTGGCGGCGGAAAAAGATTACCCATAAATGTGAAAAATTTGCATTATTGAGATCTTATCAAAAACCTCATGCTGTAGAAATAAAAAATCCTCATTCATGACTAATGTCAAAATCAGACGCGTCTAGAAAGCTCCGTTGCAATTTGAAGCTTTAATTTCTACCAAATGCATAAGAGTAAAAAGAAAGAAAAAAAAGTTTCGGAGGCAACAATCAAATGGCAAAAACACATGTATGAGTAATCTTTTTCCGCCGCTACTATACTCGCTCTTTTTCAGGTCTTTTGGATGTCCTGGAATCATTCAATCATTCAATTCAATCATTCAATTCAATCATTCAATTCAATCATTCAATTCAATCATTCAATTCAATCATTCAATTCAATTCACTTTCAATTCAATTCACTTTCAATCAATCACTTTCAATCATTCAATTCAAATCATTCAAATCATTCAATTTAATTCACTAATATTCATTGCTCTATTATCACTACTCCTGTATTTTAAGCAACTTCGTGATTTGAAGTTCGTGGGCCTACACGAACGATCGGAGTAGATTTGAGACTTGTCGCGAAACCGGCGTCTGGTCATCCTTTCCCAGTAACCCATGGCCACTTTTCACAACCAGCCAGTGCCTTCGATTTGGGACAAGCACTTTCCATTGTGATGTCAGTCAACTGTTTGAAAATGTCCAGTGTTTGCAATTTCAGATTGCCCAGCAACCATGCAACCGGTTACCAATTATAGCAGCTTTAATGAAAGTTTCCGCTGTGTCTGTTATTGCAGTCGAGTCGGCCTTTGGTCAAGCCGTCCACGCAAAATCCAGACAGAACCGGACGCAAACCAGCTTTTGTTTAATGACTTTTTAGTGCAATCCGAATGCAATAGTCCCCGCAGCACTCCAGTCATGCATCGAGTGGTCATTCATTCGAGAGACTTATAATTTTACCGCCCTGAGAGGGAGGATACCACTTTATGCAATTCGTTGTACAGGGTGGGCCATTTGCAAACAACACTTTCGACATTGAGAATAGTCTGCTAGAGGATGCAAATAAAACTGCCCCGGGATGTCGTTTGTTCCTTTGTTATGCGCCCTTTTTGGTGTCGAGTCGACAAACGTCCTTGACATTTCTCACAGAAGTCCGTGTTGTATGCGACGCGTGAAACCCGCCCAATTTTTTACATGGATGAATACAATAAAGTTGGTTGACCAGTAAAATTGTATTGACGTGCATTTTTCATCGTGTCGAAGCCGGCAATTTAACAACGGGGGTAATCCCACAAAAGGCCTAGATAAGGCCAACTTGGTTTTATCATTTCTGTCGCTCGCATCAGTCAAACTCAGAGAGCCGTATAATCAACACGGCATGACAGGCTTGATGAAAGAGTTGATACTTAAGATTTCTATGCAGCAACAAAAATCCCTTTTCAACGTTGCAAATCGGAGATAATTATTCGCCAAAATCTTTATTATTCAGTGTAGCGACGTGCTGAGAAGAAGAAAGTGATTCTTTCGCGATTTCTGAAGGGCGCAAATTGCGAACGGTCCGCGCTCTTTACACCCACAGTGAAGGATATATCTCTGCGGGACCGAGAGTAACATAGAGCCGTGAAAGGTGAATGGCCATGTTGCAGGAATTCAAGTGTTTCCTTATCATCTCAGCTCTCGGTATTATTGGAGCAAGGGCCTACCCTGAAGGTAATGCTCTTCTGAAATTGCCGCCGACATCTTTTTTGCTTTCAAAATTAAACATTCGCCCGAAAATGAACTCCATTGACAATAAATCAGGCGACACAATTCAAAATTGAAAAAAATTATTTTTTTTGCCTCATTTGCAGACACTTAGGTTTAGGTCGCTATTGGCATCTTCGAGTTGGCATGTTTAAAATTGGTTTGAAATGAAATTCTGCCGAGAGATTAACTTTGAACTTTCACAAATCGTGGTTGTTTTTCATGAATGAAAGAGAATGTGCATCGTCCTAGAATGATGGTGAAACCGTCCTAACGCGAAAGCACATAAAATTAGCATGCATGACGAAAGCAGCTTACTTCTTGAAGCTCTGACGAAAGTATGAACACGATTGTCGCAGCGAATCGTTTCAGCCATCATTACCACACAAATCAATATTTCAGGGTCACTGATCTCCCAAATCTCGAGTATTTTTATTTTTTTTATTTTTTTATTTATTTATTAAAGCAAAATAATCAACAAAGTGCTTGGTGGAATGACAAGAATCGTAGCCGAAGCTGAGTCATAGGCTAAAACAGCAAACGAAAATCAGACTGTGGACAAGAAATTCTGTAAAAAAATTCCATGAATATAAAAACACACAACAATCAAGTTATCGTGGTGCGAGAAACGCGGCGACAAGCGGCTGTAATTAGATTTGAGCATTTCGGAAGCGCATTCCAGTCAGACATCGTTCTGGGGAAAAAGAATTAAAGTAGGTGTTTCGCCTGCAGAATGGAAGAACATACGCCAAACCATTATCGGTCCTGCGTTGAACTGCTTTGAAGCCATAATGAGTATGCCTCTGATATATGGGACTCTTATTCGTTTTTGCATGCAAGCCTAGTCTATTCTCCTGGAAATGGTACACCGTTTCCTGCGACGATGATAGAACCTAAACCTATGCGAATTTTGCAGATGGAACCGAAAAAGTCAATATATAATCCTGTTTTTTTAAGGAAATGAGGAATCACTGAGATTATCCTTGCGTGTAGACGTATGAAACGTACCATAAGAATGAAAGAAGCCGAAAGATGAAGTCACAACAACAGGCTAACTACTCGAATTAGGACCTTTTTGTGTCAGTTTGTTATTGTCAATAAACAGATGGAAATGCGCTTAACTTTTTGTTGAAGTTGCTCTCATTTCCAAATTACTTTAAAATCAGGTAATACTTTACTGCAAAACTTCAGTTCTCAGCAAGCGACACTGGCTTGTCTTTGGTTGGGGGGCTATCCCACACTGTTTTCTCCGACACTTTCGACATAGGACTTGGCAATCCAGAAATAATAAAAAAAATGGGACTGCAAGTGACTTATCTTGTCAAAGATGGCCGTTAAAACATGGAGGTGACCACATTTGGTGCTGGTCGCGTGGACGGTTCGGCGAATAGTGAACATTTGCGGTTGCCTTCTACACGCTTCAGGGACACTTCAATGAGCATAGCAGGCGAGACTTTCGGCATGTGTTTTCATATCATGGCAGGAACCCGCACAAACGGGTGACGAAAATTCACACACAAACAAAACTCGGCAGCAGCCAAACACAATCAGGAGTCGAGTACGAGGAGTAGCAAATTCAGGCGAGAAAACAGAAGGCAAGTGAAATTTCAAACTTGTCTGACCTCAGCAATACGCAATATTGCTCGTTTCAGTTCCACCTCACGCGGCAGTGCCCTCTCCATTGCCTGCTCGCGCAGCTCGTTTATCAGATTTGCATTCGCTGGTTAGTGGGGTTCGTGGCCAAGTATAAAAATAAAGGCGTACACGGTGAACTGAAATGTTGAGAATTTCAGGATACCGTGACAGATGACGACGACAGTGAAAAATCTGATTAGATCTCAAGCTGATGATGATGGATAAAGCTGCAGTGAGTGTGTTTTTTCTCGGAAATGTGTTTTTAAATTCCATTTTTTTTTTGTTTCCAAAACGTCCATGGGAAAGCATCCGAATGGCGTAGTTTTCATAGCAATCTCATCGAACGGGGAAGCTCAACGCCGCCGGAGGTTGAAGAACTGCTTCAAGCAGGGTTCATGGCATGGATCGACGCCGGCATGCCAGACTTTGAAAGCGACAGCAGCCCAAACGGTGATGAAGACGTTCTCAAACTGATGAGCAAATCTGGATTCAAAAGTGCCATCAACGAATTCTTTGCCAAAGACGGCGAGAAAATGAAGGCTTCCAAGTAACGGTCTCGTACTTTTTCGTTTGGCAAAATCGTGAAATAAATTATTGTCGAAGATATTTTTTTACAACCAACCCTATTTTCGGAACTAAAAAGCCCCAATTTTAAATTCAGAAACCCAGTGCACATAACGAGTGTGATCAGTTATATCAGCAGGACGAGTATCATGACAACAGGTGGCAGGCCAGGTGACAAAACCATCATGGTCATGATATGACAACAGGTGACAGGTCAGGTGACAAAACCATCATGGTCATGATATGACAACAGGTGACAGGTCAGGTGACAAAACCATCATGGTCATGACATGACAACAGGTGACAGGCCAGGTGACAAAACCATCATGGTCATGATATGACAACAGGTGACAGGTCAGGTGACAAAACCATCATGGTCATGACATGACAACAGGTGAGAGGTCAGGTGACAAAACCATCATGGTCATGACATGACAACAGGTGAGAGGTCAGGTGACAAAACCATCATGGTCATGACATGACAACAGGTGACAGGCCAGGTGACAAAACCACCATGGTCATGATATGGCGTCGCGCCCATTGCCTTAATTTGTTTCATGATATTGTTTTTGGCAAAGTTGGCTTTCCTATGCCTTCGTGCTACTCAATAAAAGCTTCCCAGAGACGTTCCGATAATGGCAAAAGTTTTAATATCCCATTTGCAAGGAGAAAATGTTTATCTCAATTCGTTTTTTCCGCAGGCTATAAAAAGCTGGAATAGTCAACCGCGTGACTCGCTCCTTATCGCCGGCAGTTTCAGAGCGTGAGATCTAACTTTTCTCTTTTTTCTTGTGCCGTTGATTCCTCTTGGATTCAGCTGAACCCTGTCGCCCAAGTGCTTTGTATTAGTTAATGTAAATAGTTTTAAAAGTTTTGATTTGCTTCCTAGTTTTTTTATCCCTTGATGACTACTGCTTCTTGTTAAACAACAACTTGTTTTTTTTTCAAATACAAATACAAATACAAATACAAATAAAAAAAATAAAAAAAAAAAAAAAAAAACAAAACAAAACAAAACAAAACAAAACAAAACAAAACAAAACAAAACAAAACAAAACAAAACAAAACAAAACAAAACAAAACAAAACAAAACAAAACAAAACAAAACAAAACAAAACAAAACAAAACAAAACAAAACAAAACAAAACAAAACAAAACAAAACAAAACAAAACAAAACAAAACAAAACAAAACAAATACAAAACAAAAAAAAACAAATACAAATACAAATACAAATACAAATACAAATACAAATACAAATACAAATACAAATACAAATACAAATACAAATACAAATACAAATACAAATACAAATACAAATACAAATACAAATACCAATACAAATACAAATACAAATACAAATACAAATACAAATACAAATACAAATACAAATACAAATACAAATACAAATACAAATACAAATACAAATACAAATACAAATGACAACAGGTGACAGGTCAGGTGACAAAACCATCATGGTCATGACATGGCAACAGGTGACAGGCCAGGTGACAAAACCATCATGGTCATGATATGACAACAGGTGACAGGTCAGGTGACAAAACCATCATGGTCATGACATGACAACAGGTGACAGGTCAGTTGACAAATATCCATCATGGTCATGACATGACAACAGGTGACAGGCCAGCTGACAAAACCATCATGGTCATGACATGACAACAGGTGACAGGTCAGGTGACAAAACCATCATGGTCATGACATGACAACAGGTGACAGGTCAGTTGACAAATATCCATCATGGTCATGACATGACAACAGGTGACAGGTCAGGTGACAAACCATCATGGTCATGACATGACAACAGGTGACAGGTCAGGTGACAAATATCCATCATGGTCATGACATGACAACAGGTGACAGGCCAGCTGACAAAACCATCATGATCATGACATGACAACAGGTGACAGGCCAGCTGACAAAACCATCATGGTCATGACATGACAACAGGTGACAGGTCAGGTGACAAAACCATCATGGTCATGACATGACAACAGGTGACAGGTCAGTTGACAAATATCCATCATGGTCATGACATGACAACAGGTGACAGGTCAGGTGACAAAACCATCATGGTCATGACATGACAACAGGTGACAGGTCAGGTGACAAAACCATCATGGTCATGACATGACAACAGGTGACAGGTCAGTTGAAAATATCCATCATGGTCATGACATGACAACAGGTGACAGGTCAGGTGACAAAACCATCATGGTCATGACATGACAACAGGTGACAGGTCAGGTGACAAATATCCATCATGGTCATGACATGACAACAGGTGACAGGCCAGCTGACAAAACCATCATGGTCATGACATGACAACAGGTGACAGGTCAGGTGACAAAACCATCATGGTCATGACATGACAACAGGTGACAGGTCAGGTGACAAAACCATCATGGTCATGACATGACAACAGGTGACAGGTCAGGTGACAAATATCCATCATGGTCATGACATGACAACAGGTGACAGGCCAGCGGACAAAACCATCATGGTCATGACATGACAACAGGTGACAGGCCAGCTGACAAAACCATCATGGTCATGACATGACAACAGGTGACAGGTCAGGTGACAAAACCATCATGGTCATGACATGACAACAGGTGACAGGTCAGTTGACAAATATCCATCATGGTCATGACATGACAACAGGTGACAGGCCAGCTGACAAAACCATCATGGTCATGACATGACAACAGGTGACAGGTCAGGTGACAAAACCATCATGGTCATGACATGACAACAGGTGACAGGTCAGTTGACAAATATCCATCATGGTCATGACATGACAACAGGTGACAGGTCAGGTGACAAAACCATCATGGTCATGACATGACAACAGGTGACAGGTCAGTTGACAAATATCCATCATGGTCATGACATGACAACAGGTGACAGGCCAGCTGACAAAACCATCATGGTCATGACATGAAACAGGTGACAGGTCAGGTGACAAAACCATCATGGTCATGACATGACAACAGGTGACAGGTCAGTTGACAAATATCCATCATGGTCATGACATGACAACAGGTGACAGGTCAGGTGACAAAACCATCATGGTCATGACATGACAACAGGTGACAGGTCAGTTGACAAATATCCATCATGGTCATGACATGACAACAGGTGACAGGCCAGCTGACAAAACCATCATGGTCATGACATGACAACAGGTGACAGGCCAGCTGACAAAACCATCATGGTCATGACATGACAACAGGTGACAGGTCAGGTGACAAAACCATCATGGTCATGACATGACAACAGGTGACAAGTCAGTTGACAAATATCCATCATGGTCATGACATGACAACAGGTGACAGGTCAGGTGACAAAACCATCATGGTCATGACATGACAACAGGTGACAGGTCAGGTGACAAATATCCATCATGGTCATGACATGACAACAGGTGACAGGTCAGGTGACAAAACCATCATGGTCATGACATGACAACAGGTGACAGGTCAGGTGACAAATATCCATCATGGTCATGACATGACAACAGGTGACAGGCCAGCTGACAAAACCATCATGGTCATGACATGACAAAAGGTGACAGGCCAGCTGACAAAACCATCATGGTCATGGCATGACAACAGGTGACAGGTCAGGTGACAAAACCATCATGGTCATGACATGACAACAGGTGACAGGTCAGTTGACAAATATCCATCATGGTCATGACATGACAACAGGTGACAGGTCAGGTGACAAAACCATCATGGTCATGACATGACAACAGGTGACAGGTCAGGTGACAAATATCCATCATGGTCATGACATGACAACAGGTGACAGGTCAGGTGACAAAACCATCATGGTCATGACATGACAACAGGTGACAGGCCAGGTGACAAAACCATCATGATCACGACATGACAACAGCAACAGGTGACAGGTTAGGTGACAAAACCATCATAACAATAAATCATCATGACAATAGGTGACAAAATCCTCAAACGGCAAAATGCTTTGGTAAAAAATAAATATGTACGAGCTTGTAGAAATAATGACAGTACAAAAATTTCGTTTAGTTCCATATGAACAAGGATATGTTATAAACCTCTCGCTTTTAAGGACGGGATCTGGTATGTGTGTCTAGCACTGACCATCTGGACCATAATAATGTCGTCGCTTCGTACTCATTGTATCATTGTATAATAGGCACATACTTTTTCTTTTCCTCGAAACTAAGTGATTTGCAGTTACACATACTTCACCTGCAGGTACCAACACTTGCACTTTTCTTGATTACTTGTAAAACTTGCACTTGATTACTTGCACTTGATTTATCACAATTAGGTACTACTATATTATTATGGCCACTTTTTTGTTGCTATTACTTTTACTTTTGCTGCCATTTACTTTACTATTTTACTTTACTTATTACTTCTGTTACTATTTTTCATTTTTTTAGTTTTATAACACAATAATAATCTTCTTTTCTTACAACCACTGTTATAAACTATGGTATCACAATTATCCTATCATTCCGAACCGCACCAAGCTGTGGCGGCTTTCCACCGCAGGCAAAAGTCACCTTAAAAACGCTTGCTGGTCAAAAACGTAGAGAAGTCGTGCTCCAACGCCAATAAAAATCAGTTTTTTGCTGTTCTGTGTTCCCTACTCGCCAAATGACGCTTTCTTCTTTCGGCAAGTTTTCTGTCTCAATTTGCTTTAGCCAGCTATACGTGGCCTTGTTTCACAAATTAATTCTTGTGCATACACAGCTCTGGCATCTACTGTTCGGTTTGTCAACTCGGTGTCGGAACAATATTGAACTTCGTGAAGAATGGATTTCCCCCCGAAAACATCACTCCAATCGTCAAGAAAGCCTGCGTTGCGGCTGGAACCGGAACGCAAACAATCTGCGACAAAATCACCGATTTCATTTACGTAAGTGTACCGGCGGATGGTTCAGTTGGACATTTTTTGTGATGAGGTATGGTCAACATTTACCGTCGTCCGTGCGATCGCCAATGGGTTTGAAAAGACCTATCAATTGAAAGTAGTTGGACGATGAAAAGTAGTACCACCGCCCAGAAGTTCATCATCGGCAACTGATGTCTACTGCAGTGACGTCCGTTTTGCAACTGCAGACAACCTACATCCTGTCTTGTTCTAAAAAATAACAAAAAATTGAAAGTCAGATAGGCCTACCTTGAATGTG
>JASGXE010001604.1:0-10770 GCA_030068105.1 Sinentomon sp. SZTP_YWyxl
GTAACAAAATATGCATACGTTGACTGATTAAATCACCGAAATAGGTACCTAATTTAACCAACTTTTATTCCACATTTAGGTGTGCTCAAGTTGCTCAACCACTTGAAAGCCAAAAACGTCCCAATTGCAGTTGCTTCGAGCAGCAGTAAGGAGAGTTTTGATCTGAAAACACAAAATCACCAAGATGTTTTTGCGTTGTTCAACCACATTGTTCTTGGCAACTCTGATCCGGAGGTGAAGCAAGGGAAGCCTCATCCAGACATATTCAACGTTGCCAGAAAGAGGTTTCCCAATCCTATTCCAAATCCACACGAGGTAGGTACCCACCTACTTGCCATAAGAATGATTTTTGGCTTTCTGTTTTTGAGCAAGCTCCCATTTGGAAGCAAGCTGTGCTGTGTCTTTTGGATTGTGTTGGATTTTTGCAAGTGGGCGTCGTATTCGTGCAAACATTGTTTTTGTTGGGCACAGTAAGGTACCTATCAAACCAGCAAAAACACATTCAAAACTTGTCACAAAGGTTCCTTTGAAAGGTGTTTCTTTTGGCCAGATCTATCTCTGTCAAAAAGCTGTGTCGTTTTGACCAGTAGCACCACAAGCCACATGCAGCAGACCTGCTTTGGCAGCATCAGCCCCTAGAGGTTCACTTCTTGTGATGGGTCATCTTCATCTTCTGTGAGGAGGGGAGACAAGCTGAAATGGCTCTATGGTCTTACCTCAGCCTATTGGAAGATTGCTGATGACCTCGGCAGGGTTCAATGATTCATGCTTGGTCCCTGATACTTGCATCAACCAGCCGTGATGAATCCAAGTTCCATCCTTTGACTTCCCCACTTGACATGTTTTTGGTACAATCTGGTGACATCTCATTTTTCACATCCTAATGAGATGTCCTGACCAAGGACCTCCCTCTTGCTGATTTCAGGACAATGACCTGACCAAGGACCACCCTCTTGCTGATTTTAGGACAATGACCTGACCAAGGACCTCCCTCTTGCTGATTTTAGGACAATGACCTGACCAAGGACCTCCCTCTTGCTGATTTTAGGACAATGACCTGACCAAGGACCTCCCTCTTGCTGATTTTAGGACAAGGACCTCCCTCTTGCTGATTTTAGGACAATGACCTAACCAAGGACCTCCTTGCTGATTTTGGGACAATGACCTGACCAAGTGTTATGATATCAGACCACAAGAGAAGGGCGTGAGTTCTCTGTATGGCTGGATGTTTTGATGGAATCATCATGGCTGGCTGGCTATCAGTTTTACCAACCAATCAATCAGACGTTGTTCTCAAACCTGGCAAAATTTGCTGCCTGCGTAAAGGATAGATGGTATGGTAGGTGTAGAACTAAACTTCATCGTGAATCTTTTTATCGCTTTTCTCTGTTATCTGTTCTTTGTTCTGCAAATGCTACAAGTAGACTAGGTAAGAAACAATAATTACCTACCATTATTTGTAAGAGACTTTCCTGTTCAGAAATTCTGTATTGTTTTTTGTCGGCTCCTCAATGGAACTCCACCAATACAGGTCCGACTCTAGTCCCACAAGAGAAGGCCACCTTGCAATCACCCTTGAATGCAGTCACCATTGAATGCAATGTAAATCGTTTCCTTCCAAGTTTCTCTGAATTATCAATCAATGTCCCTTTATTGATTTCCAGTCCAGGTACATACGATATCGATGCAATTCATGCAGGTTACCAACAGGGATGGGCAAGGTAGGGTACCTTAGAGGGGGGGTAAAGGGGTCTACGACGGGGGGGGGGTAGGGCACCGAAAATGCAGGGGGTCTGCCTGTCGTTAATGGGGGGTCTGGGGGGCTGTGCCCCCCAGCGGGGGTCCAGGGGGCAGCGCCCCCCGGCAGGGGGTTTGGGGGACAGCGTCCCCCAAAAGCTGAAGCTTTTTTGAAAAATTAGGGGTCCTCAGATGCCATTTTACGACATTTCAGGTCCTTTTTTCCTTATCCTGGAGGGTTTGCAGTCGCAATAGATGGAGCAAGGAAATAACTGTCAGACACGACTTTCTGGATGAGTTTTTTTTCATTTTACCATTTTCTGTAAATCAGAGCAGAAAGTACAAAAGAAACAGAATGTAGCTATTGAAGTCCTGGGGTGTGCAGGGCACACACCAGGACTTCGGCCAAGGGTCCCCTCGGAAAAAGGCTAGGGGGTAACATCGGCCGAAGGTCGAGGTTCCCCCCCCCCCTAGCCTTTTTCCAGCAGGGGAATCAAAACAGGAATTACAAAAGAAACAGAATGTTGCTATTGAAGTCCTTCCTGGTGTGTGCAGGACACACGAGGACTTTGGCCAAAGGTACCCTTGGAAAAAGGATAGGGGGTAACCTGAGCCAAAGGCCGAGGTTACCCCCCCCTGGCCTTTTTCCGGCAGGGGAATCAAAAAGGAAGTAGGTACAAAAGAAACAGAATGTTGCTATTGAAGTCCTTCCTGGTGTGTTCAGGGCACACACCAGGAAGGACTTTGACAGCAAACATTCTAGGGTGGGGGTAGGGGGGGGTAACCTCGGCCAAAGGCAGAGGTTACCCCCCCTAGCCTTTTTCCGGCAGGGGAATCAAAACAGAAAGTACAAAGAAACAATGTTGCTCCTATTGAAGTCCTGGTGTGTGCCCTGCACATACACCAGGACTCTTTTCCCACCTTTTTCCGACGGTACCCTTGGCCTTCGGCCAAGGGTACCGTCGGAAAAAGGCTGGGGGGGGGTAACCTCGGCCGAAGGCCAGGGAGGGTAACCCCCCCCCCCTACCCCCCCCTATGCTCAACCCTGGTTACCAATGTTTTTTACTTTTGGTTGTATGTATTTTCAGTGCCTTGTCTTTGAAGATGCTCCGAATGGTGTTCAATCAGCTGTGTCAGCAGGTATGCAAGTCATCATGGTACCTGATCCAAGGATAACTCCAGAATTGACAGAAGGTGCAACATTAGTCCTGGAATCATTGGACCATTTCAAACCAGAAGAGTTCGGTCTACCACCGTATGAGTGATATTAATGGCAGCATTTTTGATTATCTGTCCCATTCCTGCACGCGGTTTTTTTTCAGATTTCGTCATGCTGTCATTCGAGACAGTGGCCTTCTGCGTGGGGCTGTGTTTTTGCCGTTGCGTTGCATCAACCTGTTACCTATGGCTCCTCACAATGTTGAAATGTTGCAGCAATCTCATGCAGATGTCACAACACAAATGGTTGGGTGGGGGATACGTCACGAATTAAGCATTTCTCCGCACTGTTCAACACCAACATCAGACACAGGCCTGGAACACGCATGTTCCGGTGAATGTTTGTGGTCAGTTTTCCATTTTCCCCCACACGTCACCCCCACATGCATAGGGTGTGGGGGTGACATGAGGCTTTTCAAAGCCCCATGGCATGGCAGCATGGCATGTCAAAGGGGCATGGCAGCAGTTGAAACTTGGCAAACACATCAGTCATCTTTGTGTAGTCGTTCTGCAGAGTGGAAAATCTCCGCGATCTCCGAGTCAGCTTTCTTTTAGTCATCAATGGCAACAGCCTCTCTTGGCCAAACGGTCAGTCTCTAGTCACCCTGTTCAAGTAGGTTGGGCTTTAATAGTGGCTCTTGCAGAGATGGATCTTCATTTAGCCGGACAGATAGATGAGCTGATGCATCTGCTGTTGATGAGCTGATGTATCTGCTGTTTGATGAGCGGATGCTTCTGCTGTTTGATGAACTGATGTATCTGGTGTTTGATGAGCAAATGCTTGTGCCATGGATGAGCTGATGCTTCTGCTGTTTGATGAGCTGATGCTTCTGCTGTTTGATGAGCGGATGCTTCTACCGTTGATGAGCAGATGCTTCTGCTGTCGATGAGCTGATGCTTCTGCTGTTTGATGAACTGATGCTTCTGCTGTCGATGAGCTGATGCTTCTGCTGTTTGATGAGCTGATGCTTCTGCTGTTTGATGAACTGATGTATCTGCTGTTTGATGAGCGGATGCTTCTACCGTTGATGAGCAGATGCTTCTGCTGTCGATGAGCTGATGCTTTGCTGTTTGATGAACTGATGTATCTGCTGTTTGATGAGCGGATGCTTCTACCGTTGATGAGCAGATGCTTCTGCTGTCGATGAGCTGATGCTTCTGCTGTTTGATGAACTGATGTATCTGCTGTTTGATGAACTGATGTATCTGCTGTTTGATGAGCGGATGCTTCTACCGTTGATGAGCAGATGCTTATGCTGTCGATGAGCTGATGCTTTGCTGTTTGATGAACTGATGTATCTGCTGTTTGATGAGCGGATGCTTCTACCGTTGATGAGCAGATGCTTCTGCTGTCGATGAGCTGATGCTTCTGCTGTTTGATGAACTGATGTATCTGCTGTTTGATGAACTGATGTATCTGCTGTTTGATGAGCGGATGCTTCTACCGTTGATGAGCAGATGCTTATGCTGTCGATGAGCTGATGCTTTGCTGTTTGATGAACTGATGTATCTGCTGTTTGATGAGCGGATGCTTCTACCGTTGATGAGCAGATGCTTCTGCTGTCGATGAGCTGATGCTTCTGCTGTTTGATGAACTGATGTATCTGCTGTTTGATGAGCAGATGCTTCTGCCGTTGATGAGCAGATGCTTCTGCTGTCGATGAGCTGATGCTTCTGCTGTTTGATGAGCAGATGCTTCTGCTGTTTGATGAGCGGATGCTTCTACCGTTGATGAGCAGATGCTTCTGCTGTCGATGAGCTGATGCTTCTGCTGTTTGATGAACTGATGTATCTGCTGTTTGATGAACTGATGTATCTGCTGTTTGATGAGCGGATGCTTCTACCGTTGATGAGCAGATGCTTATGCTGTCGATGAGCTGATGCTTTGCTGTTTGATGAACTGATGTATCTGCTGTTTGATGAGCGGATGCTTCTACCGTTGATGAGCAGATGCTTCTGCTGTCGATGAGCTGATGCTTCTGCTGTTTGATGAGCTGATGCTTCTGCTGTTTGATGAACTGATGTATCTGCTGTTTGATGAGCGGATGCTTCTGCCGTTGATGAGCAGATGCTTCTGCTGTCGATGAGCTGATGCTTTGCTGTTTGATGAACTGATGTATCTGCTGTTTGATGAGCGGATGCTTCTACCGTTGATGAGCAGATGCTTCTGCTGTCGATGAGCTGATGCTTCTGCTGTTTGATGAACTGATGTATCTGCTGTTTGATGAGCAGATGCTTCTGCCGTTGATGAGCAGATGCTTCTGCTGTCGATGAGCTGATGCTTCTGCTGTTTGATGAGCAGATGCTTCTGCTGTTTGATGAGCAGATGCTTCTGCTGTCGATGAGCTGATGCTTCTGCTGTTTGATGAGCTGATGCTTCTGCTGTCGATGAGCTGATGTTTCTGCTGTTTGATGAGCTGATGTTTCTGCTATTTGATTGGCTGATGATGGTGCAGGTTGTGGACTTGTGCTAACTTTGATAAGAATGCAGCTTTGGGTGGGGCAAGGCTCGCATGGTAAACATAGTATCAACGCACTTATCTTTTTTCCACTGAGGCAAAATTATAACAGTTTTCTGCTACCATAACAGGCCATTTCGAATTCTTACACACTGTTGCCAGATGATTGATTTCCAATAGATTTTGCAGTTGGCAGGAAATCAATCAAGTGTATAGGTACCTATCACACAAGGACAGTGATACAGTTCTTGGTACCACTTCACAAAACTGTATTCCTGTCGCCTGTTGCTGATGCATTTGTTATCAATTCAAACTGGTGATGGCCGATGGGCATTGCTTGCTCCGTAATTCTGAGAAAAAGGACAGTGTGGGAAAAAGATGGTCTGCTTTTCACTTGATATTATGTCAGTGGTAAGTCAGTGAAACTGAACTTGCCATTTACAGAGTTTGGCCTATCTGCTATTCTTCATGAATGAATTGTGAATCACTTCGCCGTGAAGCTTCATCATTTTCCTCTGAAATCTGTTTCGGTTCCCAACAAACTTCTTGCAATTGGAATCTCAATAATTGATCCTGGGAATGCCATGTCAAACATGTCAAGATGATGCACGATGCAAAGTAAAAGAAAAGATTTCCCTGGCTATGGTGAAACCTCGGACTGCATCACACGTGTGCCACCTGGCCCACGAATCCCAAAATGCATTATTTTGAATTCCAAAATGTATCATTTTGAAACTTATTTCCCTTGCACTAGACTGCAACTTACGTATTGGTAACTAATTGCAGCAATAACTGGATTTTATGTTTCTGAACGTTTTGGTTCATTGATTCTCAACGAAGGGCCAAACTTGTTAATGACAGCTGCATTCACATATTAAGTTATTGGATCATTATCTACCTAACCTGCATTTTAAAAGTTGGCCTGTAAAGAATAATTCATATTTTAAAATATATTTTTATTTGTTTATGACATTCTGTTGTTTGTCTTTTGGTGGGGTGCCCACTGCCCAGTGTTGACCGTTTTCATGAGATCGATTTTTAAAATACCAAATTGCTGCCGATGTGTTTTCTACGCTGCACTCTGTCCTCTTTTTGATGAGAGAAAAAAAAACACCCAGAAATCAGATGCTGCTTCCAACACCCACCGATGCAGGCTCCCAATCTAATTGTTAGTTCTACCCATTTTCCAGTCATTTCCAGCCAACCTGACCTGCAGGATGAGGATGAGGATGGATGGCCGACAGCAAAACGCACTCATTTCGCCTGTGTTTCATTGTCTTTCTTCTTTACTGCTATCTGCTCTGTGTCTTATTCTCTGTTGGACCCAAAGAACATGGGATCTCCCATTGAAAATCCCAAGGATGGGAAACCAGCATAAATAATGAGTGGAAAAATAGATCGATCATCTGGGCTAGGAAGGAGGGATCAGAATCTGTCTACCCTTCCTCTTTTGTTTTGTTGAAGTTAGTCTATTATCAGGGCGCCAGAGGGATGAAAGATGGGTTGCAGTTCGGAATACCTGCCGACATCTGAAAAAAGCTGAACTGGACGAGTTTTCATGCACGCTCAAGCAACTAAAATAGGACAGGAAGATGAGGACGGTGTAGGTAGGGAGGATGGATAGGTGTGTTAGGACAGGTTATGTTCGGTTAGGTCAGGTTAAGTTAGGTTTAGTTAGCTTTTCGTATATCAGAGAGCAATGGTGATAACTCGTTCAGTTCAATGTCGGCAGGTATTCCGAACTGTTTCCGAAAGATGTGATGTTTGCCAACATCCGGCAGTGCCACATTTGGTAACAGTTTGGAATTCGACATTGAACTAAACGAGTTGTCACCATTGCTCTCTGATATACTTAAAGCTAACAAAACCAAACCTAACCTGACCTAACCCAACCCAACCTTTTCCACCCTCCTGCATCGTCCTCATCTTCCTATCCTGTTTTGGCTACTTGAGCATGTGTGAAAACTCGTCCAGTTCAGCTTTTTTCAGATGTCGGCTGGTATTCCGAACTGCAACCCTGTATTCCCTTGGTGCTGGGGAGCACAGTCTGCGCTCCCAGTTGCTATTTCCAGTTTTTTCGTGTGCAAAAATGGATAAACCTGCTTTCAAACAAATACGAAGTACTTTTTTGTCAGCAGACAAAATAAGGGTCTTGCCAGGGGTTTCAAACTTCGGATCAAAGTTCAAGGAAAAATCTGAATTTTCAAAACCAGCCACATCGCATGACGCACGCAGCTGCTAAAACAAGAAGAAAAAAAAAACCCTCTTATTCACCCCGAACTTTTCCCTGAAACCAAATACCCCCCGATCCTTCTCTCCCCTGCGGGTGCTAACTGATGCATTGCCAGATGAAATTCAAGAATGAAATTCAAGGAAAAATCTGGATTTCCAAAATAAGCCATCGGCTACTGCTAAAACAAAAAAGAAACGCTAAAACATTTTCCCCCGAACTTTTCTCCGAAGTCAAATATCCCCCAGAGCCTTCTCTCCGCTGCATATGTTTCTGGGAATAAAACTGATGCATTGGAGCATCAGAGAAAAGCTCTCAAGATGCATTGGAGCATAGCTGAAATGTTCATACAGATTCAGCTTTTGATTCCTAATCAAACATCACTGGCCAGCTGAAATTGGAGAACATGGCAAAATTCATTCTCTTGCATAACGGACATCGATGAAACTTGCCAGCTGAATCTGGGTTCACTTTGCTGATTTTATAAAGTTAGTTTTTTTTACTTAAACACACAGTTATTTAAGTTACAATGATTTGCACTTTTCAAGTCAAAATACAATCTTCAATTGGTGCAGGTAGGCAGTAGCCAATCACAGAATCACCCTCTCAAACAAGACAGAAAAAACGTCCTATGGCTGAACAGATCAACTCTGTCTCTAGCCGCAGGTTGATCTTTCATGTTCTCTCTTGTGCCTTCCCTTCCCTTCCCTTCCCTGGCTCATCCATTCATCAGTTCGCATTAGCAAAAACTTTGAAAACTGTCATCCACCAGCATTCTGAGAACATGTTCTTGTAAAAAAAGCTTTGGCCTTTGACGGACGCCATCTACCAAACCTCCTGTCAGGAGTTCAGTCCCTTGGAACGCTGCTGGTAGTGCCATCCCAACGGCCATTTTTGAGTCCTTGGTCGTTGACGCCACTTTCTGCCACTTACGAACATAGTGTCCACGCAAATTCCAAAAAAAAATTCCCTGAATTTTCCAGGTGCAATTCCATAATTTTCCAGGTTTCGATTTGATTTTTTACAGGCTCCTCCTCCCCTACACCTGTACCACACCTTCACCAAATTATTTGAATTTTTAATTCTTTCATTTAATTTGCATTGGAAGAATTTAAAAGGGTCCTCACCACAGGGTCCGAAATATTTCCACAATGGAAATGTTCAACAAATTTAGAAATGATTCAACAAATTTTCAAAGTGAGGACCCTTTTTCAAAAATCAATACAACAGAAAATCAAAATTTCTGCTTCAGCGATACAATCTGACTATCAATGTCTGTAATTTGGGATGTGAGCAGCTTTTTTCTCTTCTCCAGGACAGCAGCTTCGGCCAACCTTTTGGACTCTGCTCTCTTGGAAGTGAGTTGGACATCCTCCTTCTTTTTATCAAGAGCCATCTGGTACTTGGATCTTGCGCTGCGGGCACTTCTGATCATGTCCTTCTGAATGTCGACAGAAGTAACACCGCCAGCAGCAACCACAGCACCGTAAACAATTCTTTGAGCAACCAAAGATTCGTGTGACATGTTCTCAAGCATCAGGTCCTTACTGACTGAAAATCCCCGTTCCACCGCTGCATTTCCATGGGATAAGACAAGAACCAACTTGACAACTTTGAGTAGCACATCACTGTCTTCCCTCAACAGTTTGGTATAAACAGCATCAAGCCTGCCAACTTTCCACGTGACACTACCTAACCAACATCACGAAAGCTGCTATCGCTCTTCACGGCAGAAAGAAACCTCTGGTATTCCTCCAGGGCCTGATCGCCTTCTGAGCCTTTCAGTGAGATGTATCCACTGTCGTGCAGAATCTCCAGCAAATTTTCAAAGTTTTGCTTTGTTGATGACGAGTTCTCAATGATATGGACTTGAGACAGGCTCGACAATGCTCTGACCAGTGGATATTTGGCAGGAGACCTCTCCTGGATCTTAGAGACAGTGGCCACTAAAAATGCCCGGCAATTCTTCAGGAACTGTTTTCTTTCATGATCGACGACTTTGCTGTCTCGTAGACATTTCTTTGCAGCGAATCCAACATCCAGGTCCGACAGGGGACAAAAATTCTCTGCATCTGAAGCCTTCACCTTTACCAGATCCTGTGAATTTTGGAAGGATGCTTCAACAACTCGTGGGCGTAGAAATTTTCGCATGAGACAGTGACAGTGTAGTCACATCTGCGAGCAGGGGAATCCTTAAATACGTTGTAAATATCTCGAAGAAATGTGTTTACATTCCAGCCAGATGCTGAATGGCCTGCCTGGAATGCTCCATGCATGACGTGCAGGCCACAGGAGCCTAGATCAAGGAGTGGGTTTTCAGTCCTTTCGACTGCAAAAATTGTGTTTGCTTTAATAGGACTCATAAATTTGTCGGTTTGCATACGTGTGTATAAATTCCCTGATTTTTGTCATTTTTCACCAAAATTCCCTGAATTTTCCAGGTTTTCCTGGTGCAAAACACATTCCCTGAATTTTCCAGGTCTGTGGACACCATGTAACGAAAGACTTGAAAACCCTTGGCAAAACCTGGAGAAACCTTGACAATTATTTTCCAAAATCACAGAACCAGAACCCTGGTTTATTCCCTTGGAACGCTCGTTTATTCTCTGCATTCATCGTCGATTGTGGCAGCGGAAAATGTTGCACACTATCGCAAAAGTTCATTTCCTTTGAAGTTCAGTAACCAAAAAGGGCTCGGCTCGCTAACATGTTGGATCGAGCTTAGCACGAGAAGTTGTGCAGACGCTGGATGGTCATGGAAGCTGTACTGGGAAGGATGCTGCATAAAAAAGCGAAATCTCTTTTTTTCTACTGATTTGCACATTGTTAGAATTGCAAAACATTTGTCCTGAAGGTAACTTTAAGCATCAGGTGCACGGCCTATGAGTGAGAGCAGAGATGCAGATTTGTACCATGGGTTTGAAAATTTAAGAACCACTGCCTGCACTAGAGCATTGTATTGCTAGGATCCAATCGCTATAGCTTTCTGCAATTCTGGCCGTTCGGTTTCCCCATGACAACCTCAACGATGAAGTCTCCACAGAGATTCCCAAAACCGGACATGAATGCGGTACATCCCAACTTGAGTATGCCAAGAGACTGACGCAAACGATCGAATGACAATGC
>JASGXE010001606.1:0-11148 GCA_030068105.1 Sinentomon sp. SZTP_YWyxl
GGTATCATCTAGATATAGGCTCTTTGCAATACGCATTTTAGTTCCGTGACAACAGAGCGGAAAGTCAGTAAACGTAAAGGCGTATATACAGTTTATGTAAAGTGCTTCATATGGAATATCTCAAATTTTATGCACCTTGCATGAAATCGAGTTCACGTTGGGAAGTTGAGTCTTTCCAACACCGAAAGTGCTGAAGAAAGTGGTTTCGTTGAGGAAGAATCAATGAAGAGTTTTTTTCAAGTCCATGTCAATACGGGGATTCAGCTCACAACAAAAAAAAAATAAAAAAATAAGAAACAAAAAAAAAAATAAAAAAAATGAAAAAAAATAAAAAAAAAAAAAATAAACACAACAATAAAAAAAAAAAAAATAAAAAAAAAAATTAAAATAAAATGTGTGGGCGCTGGCTAAAACAAAATTATTAATGGTGGCGAAATTCGAAATCGCGCATCCTTCGTTTGACGACGTCGCACCCGCAGGCCCCCAACAAATTGGGTGGTGTTTTTGATAACCTTGTTTTCATTCAGACGGTAACCAGTGACGAAGTGATCTTTACTGTCTTGCAAGCGCCAGGGTTTTTATCTTTTTCCGTGTGCCTCTTTAGATATATTATTATCTCTTTAACCTTTTGACTGTGAATTTAATTTAGGGAAGTTTATAAAATTTCTGTTTGCGTATCTTTTTTATGCACGGATGGTTCAATTTTAGCAATTTCCAAACTCCTAATTTAGAAACTTCAGCCTTTATTCGGTGGACTGAAAATAAAATTTTAGCGTTTAATTTATTTGCTGAGATTATTTTGCTGAAAATCCTTGAAGGGCGCAAGATCCTTGGTGGATTCCATGGAAGCCAATAACAGACTATAAGGGGCATAATTAGGTGCCTGATGATGAGCCTGAGCTTGAAGATTGAAGATTGATTATCTGACGAATTTGCAACCTATCAGTTTAAAATTAATTGACACATCATAGTTATTCCGCAAATATAATATTCGCTATCTGCAAAAAAACCCACACTGGATGTCGGGGAGACAGACGCCCATATTCCCCATTGCAACTCACCCTCAGGTGCAACTCATTAGGCAATTCAATAGATGGAAGCATATTTCGCAACAATGGCAAATGAATCAACGTGTAAATAGAAATGAAATTTTCCAAACACAAATCTGCCAAACACAAATCTATCCATTGAATTGGCTATTGAGTTTATCCTATGAGGGTGGTTGCAATGGGTAATACGGCCGAGTTTCTTTGAACTCATTTTTAAACGCCTCCAAATCATTTCCAAATTTTCAACGCTTCACTTACACTTGTTGCTGGAGAGTTAACCTTCTGCAGTTTCTCAAAAAAGTTGTTAAAAATTGGCTGAAATTTGAAAAGAATGACATTGACGTGTCTAAACCACACTGATAAACAACTATACTGATATCACAGAAAAACGGTTGGTCGCCAATTGTTTGTCAAAACCACGCTGATATACAACTATTTACACTGTCTTTTCGAGTGAGTTTTTACTTGTAGGTATACAGTTTCCCAAAAGTCACTTGACAGCCCCTGCCATTTGTTAGTTCTCAGTCTTCTCTTGTGGGGCTATTTCCACAGAAAACAGGTTCAGATTGGGCAGTCTGCTTGCTGCACGTGTTATCCATTCGAATTGGAACAAACTCCACTC
This sequence comes from Sinentomon sp. SZTP_YWyxl, assembly GCA_030068105.1. Taxonomy (NCBI): domain Eukaryota; kingdom Metazoa; phylum Arthropoda; class Protura; order Sinentomata; family Sinentomidae; genus Sinentomon; species Sinentomon sp. SZTP_YWyxl. The sequence continues at coordinate 1,672 of JASGXE010001606.1, forward strand.
CATAAGCTTCCAGAGGTGCTTCAATACTGCAATGCACTTTTATGGGGTTGACAAGTGATTTTTTAGAAAACCTTGTATATTTGACAAAGAATTGGCGACCAACCGTCTTTATAGTGACCAAGGATAAGCTAATTCGACCCGAAAAACATACCACGGTGCATAGCCTGCTGTTCGTTACCGTGATTTAAAAAGTTTTTTAATCAAAAAGTTTTCGAATACGCAGGATAAACATGAAAAAGATTGTCATAATGCAGAGTAGACTGCATTTTCGCAGAATGCAAAATCATAAGAACTGAATTTTCAAATTAGCACATATGAAATCAAAGAAAACTGTTAATTTCCCTCGAATTGCAAAAAAAAATTGACGGTCCAGCCTCTCCGGCGAAAATATCAAATGCCCACCGAGTAAAAATTTCAAGGGAAAAATACAAAAACGCAATAGAAATTATATTTGTGTGTTGAAACAATTTCAAATTTCTGGAATGTTATCGATATCTGGAGAAAATCACAATTAGACTGCAGTTCAGTGATATTTTTCAATTTTCACAGTTCCTAAAATCCGATTCCAAAGAATCCCTTAGATACATAAGTGGGGCGATATCGCCTCAGTTGAGGAGAGGAGATTTTTAATACATACCGCTTTTTCTGGTTATTGCAGAGGCAATTGGATGAAAAGTGTCCATGGGACATGATCTGCGATGAAGCCAAATACTTTCGGAAAATAGATATTACTCGTATACAGGGTGAGTCACCTCGAATGTTGGTTTTTTTCGATCGCTTTTTCTGAGAAAACGGTTGCTCCTGCAATTGTATAGTGCCATGGAGGTTTTGGAACCTGGTTCCATTGCGGTTTGTTTGGTTCCATTGGGCTCTTCCTAATTGCCACCCCTATGCCATTTTTGGAGAAGGGTAGTTAGGCCTGTTTTCTATGCAGCGCATTATCTCCGGAACTGTGCTTCGGAGGTCTGTGGTTTAAATTACAAAGTTGTTCATTTCCTTGTCCTGAAGGCACCAGAAGTGGTCGGAATCAAAGCCACCCCTTTTGGATACAGTTTTAGGGGTGGTTTTCTACCGAGAGGGGTGGAAAGATCGGAGACGTGTTTTTTCTTCGCGAATGCTTTCTCCATAGCGGAGTAGAAGGATATAGTGTGCGCACGAGCGCTTGTTGCGCGTTCCGTCCGCAGGTAGGCGCTGATGTCGAAAGAGGGACGACTCGGCGAAAAGGCAATGCGGTTTGCTGGCGGAACACCATTGAAAATGGGAATGAATCAAGCGGATTTTCTGAGAAATTGCCATGCAAACGACCTTGAATTTGATCAGGGAAACCGCAAATACGCCCGTGAACACCCTGAACGAGCACAAGGGTCGTTCGTTTCGGAGCGATGTCCTTGGATGGTAAGGCATTCGAAAAGGGAGAGTGATCCTGAAAGTCGCTGAAACACTTGGAAAATAGACCAGGAACGACCCTGAGTGAGATCGGGGAAACCCAGAAGACCCCCATGAACAAACGTGAAAGGTCACCAGGGCCGTACGGTTCGGAGAGGGACACACGAAAAAGAGGGAATGGTCCAAAAAATCGGTGAACACTGGGAAACAGGCCATGAATTTTGTCGGAGAAACTTGGAAAACCCCCCGGGAGCAACCGTGAAAGGTCACTCAGGGTCGTCCAGTTTTGGCGCTATGGTCTCCGAATGGTGGGGTCACCCAAAAAAGAGGGAACGGTCAAAAAAGTTGGTAAAACACAAGTATAGGAGTCCAGGAACGATCCTGAATTTGAATGGGGCAAACCATGAAGACCCTCTGGGAACAGCCGTGAAAGGTCAATCAGGGCCGTCAGGTTCGCAGTCATGAAAACTATGAAATGATTCCGAAAGCAGGTGGAACACCTCGGCCAAGAACGACCTTGGGATTGATGGGAATATCCGAAAACCCCTGGTCACAACCAGCTTCCATCTAGCAAACTTGCACAAGCGAAATAAACATTCATCGTCAGCGGTCATATAAAATCTGGATGGTTGGGTTCTTTGGGCTATTTGCGGGCGCTCAAACATTTTCGTTCTCAGGGCCACCTCTTCAAAAAGTGTCTATGGTTATTACTTATTCCTTCTTGAACATTCCTGGGTGTTCCTGATTCTTCCAGAGATTTTCAGTAAGGCCTATTCCCGATCCGATTCGGGATCATTCTCGACCAACCACCAAGTTCTTCACCATCAGGGTCATTCGATATGTTTCGATCCTTTTTCAAACTCTTGCACTTCCATCCCTCTTTTTGAAATGTTTTAAATTCCTTGTTTTTCCTGGGACCATACCATCTTTCGGGGGTCATAGCGCCGAACCGGACGGCCCCAGGTAACTGCTCAGGATTTTTCCCTGGGGCTTTCTGGATCCTCGATCAACTGCGCGAGAGTCGTCCCCAACAGAGTTCCAACTGTCTCACCGGCTATCAGGATCATTCCTTTTTTCGGGGTGTCCCCCAGTTTCGGGGGCACAGTTCCAAAATGATGAGCGCAGGGTGACCGCTTATCGTTGTTCCCGGAGGGGTTTTCGGGCATCCCCGATCAAATTCAGGGTGGTGGCTGTTCCCCGACGACTTTCAGGGCGTTCTCCGTTTATCGGCAGTCTCGCCAACCAACAGGGGGCCATAGCTCTGAACCAGACAAGTCAGTGACTGTTCAGGGATGACCCGGAGGTTTTCGTGTGCTGCCGATCAAATCATTCAGAGTCGTTCCTGTACGATTTGTAAATGTTTCATCGACTTTCTGGGTCATTCGTGTTTTTCGGAGGGCCTCGCGGACTCGGGGGGTCTCGCCCACCATTGGGGTCATAGCTCCGAACCGGAAAACCCTGACTGACCGTTCAGAGTTGTTTTCGGGATCGGGTGGCTACTGATTAATTCTTCTGGGTTGTTCCCGGCCGATTTCTATAATTGTTTCATCGACTTTCAGGGTCATTTCCAGTTTTTCGGGGGGTCTCGCCACCAATTGGAGCCATAGCTCCGAACCGGACAGCCATGAGTTACCGTTTAGGGTTGTTCCCTGGGTCTCCGGAGTTTTCCGATCTTCTTCATAGGGTCATTTCTTGCCGATTTTCCAAGTGTTTCTCCGTCTTTCAGTGTCATTGTCTATTTTTTGGGGTCTCCAAGAATTCGGGGGGCCACAGTTCAGAAAAGGACGGCCCTGGGTGGTCGTTTGTTCCAGGGGTTATTTGGGATTCCCCCTGTGTAATTCAGGGTACGTTCCCCGATGATTTCGCAAAAGTTTGGGATCCCTTTTCGAAAACACGCACTGCGACTGACTGCGCGTCGATCTCATCTGCGTCTTTCTCGTCCCTCTTTCGAAGGTGGCGCCGCAGTTGCAGCAGAAATCCGCAGTCCACTCTCTGTTCATTGAAGAGAAGCTCTGTGCGCACACTATATCCTTCTACTCCGCTATGCTTTCTCCATATCTCATGTGATGGGGGCTGAGCCCTCCGTCTCCCTGCGATTCGGCGAAGGCGCATTTGGGGGTGTATGAAGGGGTGCAAGGGGTAGTTTGCGATATCTTGGAAACTATGTGTCGCAGGTTCATTGTTTAAATTCAAGAGTTGTTCATTGGGTCATTATCAATAAGTCAGACGCGGTCCGGGTCAGTTTCACCCTTTGTGTTTCAATCTGGGGGTAGTTTTCCACCAACTTGAATGTTTGGGCATATAAACTTGTTTTTGAGGGTTGAAAATAATTCTTTACAGCCGCCTGGATGGGTTTATGCCCCAGAGAGGGTAAAACACAACTTTTCTGGTGGCGAAACGGCTTCGAGAAACCTCACCCCTTCTACAACAAAGAGGGGTGGTTTTCGACAGCGAGGGGTAGTTCGCGGATTTTGCCTTTTTTTGGGACGCGTGTCATTCTCTTGCGGCGTACTGGCTGAGGTCCGTTTGAGGGTGTCAAAAAACCTGCAAAGACTGATTATCGGTACCCACGTTTTAGGGCGATTCAGAATTGTGGCATAAATCCAAAAGATGTTCAATTTTAACTTCTCTTTGGCAATCGCGGCCCAGTTTTTTCATTTTTTACCTATATTTTTGCAAAAATGAACACCATGGAATTTGTACCCCATAATGCTGCATCGCACCATTACGTCACACCGATGAACAACAGCCATTGCAGGTATTTTGGACACCTTCAAATGGACCTCAGCCGACCCGCTGCTAGAATTTGGGCCTTTTCCACATGAAATAAGCCCAATAGAATGACACTCGACCCAAAAAATTCAAAATCCGGGATCCACCCCTCGCTGTCGAAATCCACCCCTCTTTGTTGTAGAAGGGGTGAGGTTATACTCAAAGCCATTTCGCTACCACAAAAGTTGTGTGTTACACCCAATGGGGCATAAACTCATCCAGGCGGCCAAGGAATTATTTTCAACCCTCAAAAACGAGTGTAGGTACATCCAAACATTCAAGCTGGTGGAAAACTACCCCCAGATTGAAACACAAGGGGTGAAACTGACCCGGACCGCGTCTGACTTATTGATAATGACCCAATGAACAACTCTTGAATTTAAACAATGAACCTGCGACACATAGTTTCCAAGATATCGCAAACTACCCCCTGCACCCCTTCGCAGACACTCCCAAATGTGCCTTCAGCGAATCGCAGAGAGACGGAGGGCTCAGCCACTATCACATGAGATATGGAGAACACATTCCCGAAGAAAAAACACGTCTCCGACCTTTCCACACCTCCTGGCAGAAAACCACCCTTAAAACGGCAACCAAGGGGTAGGTTTGATTCAGACCACTTCTGGTGCCTTCAGGACAAGGAAATGAACAACTTTGTAATTTAAACCACAGACCTCCGAAGCACAGTTCCGGAGATAATTCGCTGCATAGAAAACAGGCTTAACTACCCTTCTCCAAAAATGGCATAGGGGTGGCAATTAGGAAGAGCCCAATGAGTCCAAACAAACCGCAATGAAACAAGGTTCCAAAACCTCCATGGCATCACAATTGCGGGAGCAACCGTTTTCGCATAAAATGCGATCGAAAAAAAACCAACATTCGAGGCGATTCATCCTGTATAACACAATCCTTATCAAAAAGTCTTCGAACAAAGGAGTTCATTATTAACTCAGGCGCCATTTAGAATCAATGGCACCATGCGCCGCAAACATCATTATTTTTTTTTATTATTTTTTATTGTTATTAAAGACAAATACTGCCGCAAATGAAATGGCGACAGGAAGGACAAACACAAGCTCAATGCAGGGAAAGGAAAACTTATCTACGAGTACACAAACGTCAATGGCGTGAGAAAAATTACGAAAGAAAAAACCATCATCAAATGCAACAAACTGATCAATATACGAAACGAAAGGTCATGGGTGGGTTGTGACGCCTAGGGACTTGTGTGCGCGGCAAATGTACGATGAACTATGACGCCTAGGGACTGGAAGGAAGTCCATTCCATTCTCTGATAGTTTTCGGAAAATAGGAATTGAAAGCCACAATTATCTGTTCTGCGTTGGTTGGGCTTGATGGAATAACAGTTCGGCAAACTAAAATTCGTGGAGTGAGTGACAATGTCGCAGAATAGGTTTAATCTATGCACCCTCCGCCTGCTTGACAGCGGATCAAGATTTAGTTGTTGTAAAAGTTTGGTTACGCTAACGTCACGGGAAAAGCGACCTGTCATAATACGAGCCGCTCTACGCTGTACCATCTGAAGTTTGGAGATCAGCTCCTGACTCGAAGGATCCCAAACAGCCCCAGCATATTCAACGATTGGTAGGACAAGGGACAAATAAGCTTTTAACTTAGCCTCTTGGGAAGAGTAACGCATGCTTCTCCCAACAAAAGAGAGAGTGCGATTTGCTTTCATACAGGTAAAGTTAATGTGATATTTCCAGGTTAGGTCATGAGATATAAACACACCAAGATATTTGAAAACCTTGACATTTTCGATGGCCTGGTCCTTTATGACATATGTTAGTTCTCTCCGAGGAGTCGCTGAGCGGTTGCAAAATTCCATGGCTTTAGTTTTTGCGGGGTTAATGCGCATTTCCCAGGCGTCACACCACACTGAAACCTGGTTGAGGTCAGACTGCAGGATCGAGGTGTCGTCAGGGGAGCCTCGTTATAACGAGCCTCGTTATAAGGCTACTTTTTCAGCGAAGCATGCCCCAAGAAACGGTCGGATACGCACCACTACAAATTATGAACAAGCCGCTCCTGCTGTCGCGCAGTTTCAAGACGAGCCCGAAAAAATCACGTCATAGTGGCGACAGCAGCAGGTAGATAATGTACTGCGACCCTCTAAAGCCAGCTTTCATAGCCACGTGCGTATTTATTACATGTATCAACAGGAACTCAGATAAAATGCAGCTCCATCGTTCGGGTAACTTTATAATCGAATGTACAGTAGATGGCCCCTGTATTAACCATCGCCTCTCTGTTCGAGGACTTTTGATGAGGTCCGTATATGTTGCTGAATTCTGTCGAAACCAGACGATAATATACCATGTGTCTCAAAAGTTACTATCCAACCTTGTGTGATCCGAAACTAGGCCTGCATCCTTGTTGTTTTTTTCGCAAATGTTTGCTGTCATAGTTGGCGTTAGATGTGCTATTCTTCGACATGCAAGCAATTGGCAATCCTCGCTCGGGTAGCACGTTGTACGATGGTGTGTTACTCAGGCGTGATACGCGTGCCACGGCGGCCACGGCTCGCGAGATCGATTGTTTCAATTCGGCTAAAGATGCAGGGCGCAGTTCGTAAATGACCGCCTTTATGTGCCCCCAGTGCCCCCACAAAAAGAAATCAAGGGTGTAAGGTCGGAGGAAGCGGGCCAATCGATGGTTCCCCGTCTGCCTATCCGGTGGAATTTAGGCTATAGGTACCTTTCAAAAGAAAAACAAACAAAAGCACGTTACAGTTATGATTTCGTTGGGGAAAATCAGTGCTCAAATTTTAGACTCCTGCAAAATCCTTACACTACCGCATACCTGTCACCTTGGAGGCACGAAATCTGCGAACTGTGGCCCGCGCTCCCGTAACCTGAGACAGGCATTACATACAGATATATCCAGCTGGATAGTGACTTTTGAGACAACCTGTGCATTTCATGGTTTTGCGATTCCAAGTTTTATGTCAGATTTATTTTTTTTATTTTTGAATTAAGATCCGAACTGGTAAAATAAAGCACTTCATCGCTGCGAATATCTCTTTTTGATGCCGCTGATGTTGAAATTTATTGACCATTTCAGCCAGGCTTGATGACGGCATCAGTAGTATACAAACCAGAGAATGAGCACACCACCCCTACACCTCCCAACCGACGACACATGAACTGAAAGGGGCGCATTATATTGTCAGCAAAAAAAATCAAATGAAAACAAGAGAGTTCACGATCGCAGATGAGGTCAAAAAAATAGCAGACGACATAACGCGGCGACAGACGCCAAAATCGAAGCGCGGCGTCAGCCGCAAAAAACAAGACCGGCGGCAGCAGCCGCTTCTGATCGTAAATTTGCACACCCCCATCCATCTTGGATTATACACAGCTGACGAGAGGGAAGTTAGTGATCGACCACGAGCAAAAAGAAAAAAACATAGGATAATAATAAGAAAAAAAAGAAAATAATAAAGTAAACGCCGTGATCGACGACGAGCAAAATTAATAATCGTAATGATAACAACAATAATATTAATAAATGAAACAACAAAAAGTTCCCAGCATCCCTTCAAGCTAGCCGCGTCAATGCGCTGACGTCACGCGTTGGTTCTTACCGACGACTAATGACAGACAAGCTCAGCCCTTCTCTGGAAGGTTCTGGCAGGACGACGAGCAAAATTAATAATTGAAATGATAATAACAATAATATTAATTAATGAAAAGACCAGAAACTTCCCAGCTCTCCCTTCAAGCAAACAAAAAGATAGCCGCATCAATGAGCTGACGTCACGCGTTGGTACTTACCGGCGACCAATGGCAGACAAGCTCCGCCTTTCTTCTAGAACATTCTGGAAGGATGCCGGCTTCGGTATGGAAACATCTTGTTTGGTATTTCCAAATCGAAGCTTTCTAAATCACCGCTCCGTCCATTGAGCGTGCTTCAATCGTTTCTGGCCAATCGGGTACCGTCAGGTCAGCAAGTATCAGTTGACGTCACTGGGCTAAAAGGGCATTCAAAACTTTCGTGTGATTTTATCACCATCCTCCGCAGTCCACTCAGTGATGTCACACGCACAGCAAAGGATTCGGAACAGTCGGTCATCACCAAACAAAGGTATAAAAAGGAATAATCGCTCTATGTTTCTCCTTCAGTTTTCGAGTCAGCAGTTACTGGTCACAGCTTGAAGAGAGAGGAGAAAGGCTTTCACAATCGCTTCACTGCTTCATCTTTCACTCCTACAATTTTCTTTCTGTGAAAAGGTGAGCTTTTTTATTCCTTTTATCTGTTGAAACATCGACATTTCCTAGTGGATTCATTTCACATCTCATTGACAAACAAGGTTGACACAAAGTCCAGATGTATCCCTGATAGAAACATCTCGGAAATTCACTTCTTTGCGGCTTGAATTACAAACCCCATTGACTGGAACAAAGGCTGTAACAAAGGCCGCAGGCAGGTAAGTACCGAAGAGAGATACCAAGCAAAATACGCGACAAAACGCGCTTTGAAATCCAAGCAAAATTTCAAATACTCAGCAAATACGGCCGAATGAAACCGTGGCCTCCATGAAACTCATGTGGATGGATTTCCTCTTTGTTTTGTTTGGTTGTGCATGGCTGTGTTCACGGTCAGTGGAGCAAACAGAGAGCACACCGCTCTGCCTTCGCTCAGCTGGTTGACGATTTTCGAGTTTCAGAGTGCTGCAGTCCAATGCACAGGGCCTCACCTCTGTCTTGCAGAAACCAAGGACAGAAACTCGTTCTTGTGCTGGAAACGAGGCGTGCCAATTATGAATGTTGGGAAACAGGCATCAGTGGGCTGGGGAAGAGGCTCATGAAAATGAAAATGCTGAACATGTGAATCCATCGTGGATCTGCTTGGTCAACATGTACAGTGGCGAGAAAATTTCTCGTGACATCAATTTCTGCTGGATTTTCGATTTTTCAGAGAAAACTCGGAGAATCGTGGTGATTTCAGGTTCAAGAAATCGGATTTTGTTGCACAGAAATATGCACCAAATCAGTGATGGAACGCCAATTTCGATGCGTTCAAGATTTCCCCAAAAACCCGAAAGAAACGTTACCATGTGTGGTCCAATTAATTTTCTCGCCGCTGTACATACCTACCGTTTTGCCCAATTTTCTATTGAGCCAGCCTTTTTCAAGGCAAATAAAAGCGTCAGAATACAGCAAAGTTTATTGCAATTTCTGCCATCTGATGATACAAACTAAACCAAGCCAGCCTGTTACAAGGCATAAAAGCGTCAGAAATTCCTGTGTGCTTACTCGACTCGTGCAAGAATAAAATCAAAGCAAGCATGGTTGG
>JASGXE010001650.1:0-11751 GCA_030068105.1 Sinentomon sp. SZTP_YWyxl
GCCGACTGGCAGGACTTACCACGATTCTATCCGTATTATCTCCAAAATCCTGGTTGCGTTCTTCAACAAGTTCAACAAATCAACCCACTAATATGAGTCCTAAGCCCTTCCAAACTTATTTCAATTTGGGCTTTGGTAATTCAACAATCTTGTCAGTGAACTTTATATTCAATCCTAAATTTTAATAAAACAAGAAAAGATGATAAACATTAGTTATTCATTTAGGATCAACAAATAGGAAAAGACAAATTTTGTGACAACAAAGAACAATGATTGACAAATCTTTCCCAATTATTGAAGAAAATCCACTCCACTCCGGTTGCACTCCCACTTTCTCAGTCTTTCCACCAAATTTGAAGAAATCATCCACTCCACTCCGGTTGCACGCCCACTTTATCAGTCTTTTCCCTCCAGTGTTGGAAATGTCCAATGCAAGGTTTCAAGATCTCTCAGTTGTCACTGGTGAGGGATCAAAAGGGCTGTTGGTATTGTCTTTCAGGCAGATTCTTCACCAGACTTCAATTCCGCTCGAAACCATCTGATCAATTTGTCAACAGTTCTCAGCAATGAAGGTCTCCAGCATGTAATGGTGGTTTTCACAGGATAGCTTATTAGTGACACTTCCTTTCAGCTTTCCACTGTGCAAGTTGGCAACGTGGAAGTACTCCAGAAGGCTTCCCATTCAATTCTCTCTTGGAACAAGCTCTGTTCCTCATCCTCTCACCAATGATTGTCCCAACATTGGTTTCTATCATTCTTGTGAAATAATTCTTCTAAGCAAATCAACAGACATCAGATAAACCCCACCCACCCACCTAGAGGAATAGAAAGAAGAAAGAAATTAGCACATAGACAAGCCTACCGTCACACACCTCCCCCTTCAAGATGTGCCAATTTCTTTCCTCTCCCTCAGCCCTCTAGATCACTCACTTTAATTCCCACTAAATCCTCACCAATGCGAAGACACCAGCTCGTTCTCAAAATTCTTCTTCCCTCCATCCCTTCGCAAACAAAATATCAACGAATCTTCCATTTCATCAACATTAACGACATCTTTATTATTACATGCTTCCATATCAAACCAATTCAATGACACTTTGACAACATATTGTACAACAAAATTTATACTAAAGAACAAATCAAATCACTTGATCAAAAACATAAATCTAGCTGATCTAAATCAAACTTCAAAGACATTTCAAATTACTTTCACAAACACTCGTTCACCTCTCCTAACTCTCAACTCCACCCTCCAAATTTATTTAGTCCCTAGTGGACAAATAAATCTTTGCCCAATCAAACCCTCAAAATCCACAAACTAAAGTTTCCTCCATTTTCTTTTCTTTTTCTTGAATCCTAGGTACCCCACGGGATTCTCTTTCCTACTTGTTCATACACCTTCTACCCTTCGATGAAATCTTTTAACATTCCCCACATGTACTTTCCCTTGTATCTGCCCGGTTTCTATCTCTTCTATCTCACACGTCACCTCCGATAACATCCTTCTGATTCTATATGGACCAACCCACTTCCCAGCTAACTTACTCATGAACTTATCCCCTGCTGATGAAGACGGATGATGTCTGACCACCACCACATCTCCAGCAGGAAGGGCCGACTTTCTTTTCGACAGTACATTCCGTCGAAACGAAACCGATTCGGAATAAAGCTGTTTGTTTTGTGTGACTGCGAAACCGGCTACATAATCGATTTCATCTTGTACACGGGAGCCCAAACCGACATCATCCAAGTAAATGAACTGGGTATGTCAGGGTCAGTCGTTTCGACATTGGTTTCCCAGTACCTAAACAAAGGTCACACAATTTTCCTAGATAATTGGTATACGAGCCCAACTTTGTTCCAATTTCTGCATGAAAGAAAAATTGGAGCATGTGGGACCGTCCGAGCAAATCGCAAAAAAATGCCAATTTTCAAAGGAAAATTGAAAAAAGGTGATTGTGTCTCCAGCAACACGCATAACATTTTAGCTATAAAATGGTGTGATAAGCGGGAGGTGATGATGCTGTCAACTGTCCACCGAGATGAAATGGTTGCTACAGATAAAGTAGACAGGCAAACTGGCGTAGTGAAAATGAAACCCGCATGCGTAGTGACTTACAATGAAAATATGGGTCTAGTTGATAAGTCTGATATGATGATCAGTTTTGTGGAATGCGCTCGGAAGTCGATCAAGTGGTACAAGAAATTCTTTTTCCACGTTATGGATATGGCGATGTTGAACAGTTTCTACGTGTTTCAGATGAAAACTGGCAAAAAACCGCAGCTTGTGGACTTCCGTCTGGCAGTTGTGAAGCAGTTGATTCAGCAGCATTGCGTTCTAAAATCGTGCTCACCAAAGGGCGGCCGACCTCCAAATGCTACAGACCTTCTTCGACTAAAAGAACGCCATTTTCCAGATGATGTCCCAGGAACTTACTCCACACCTGCCGCAAAACGCAGATCAATGACCTGCTTTGTTTGTGCCCACACGACTAGGCGGGAGCGACAAGTGAGACAAACACGGATTATGTGTTCCGAGTGCGGAAAGGGTCTTTGCATAAAGCCATGCTTCAAAGATTATCATACCCTGATGCATTTTTGAGACATGTAATCTGCAATACCTTCAGTTGTCATCCTTTTTCAATTTATACCTGAAGCAAATGCCTTTCAGCAGATCATGCAAGGTGTCTGGAAAATGCAAGCATATTTTACTGGAAATTGTTAGGGCAGTTATAAAATATCATGAGTAAATCATCGAAAATGAGACATCGGCAAAGAGATCTCCACTTGCTCATGGTAAAGTTTTCTCACTCGAGAAGAAAATAGAAAATGTTTGCCGCCTTCCGTGGGGGAAATATTTCGTGCAATGAGAAGTTTTTTTCGGAATCATTGGAGAACATTTGCATTGAAAAACTTTTTACCAGAAGCTGATCTTTACGTCCCTTCCGGGGGCTTTCAAAAATACCTCATGCCTAAACAAAGGTGAAAGGGATTTGATTACAGCAACATGAAATATTGCCACAGACGAGGAGAAATAACGAAATATATCAAAACTGTCCGAAGTCGAAATCACTGTTTTGTGCCCATCCACTGCCTCAATTTTTTCCGTGAAAGATTGTTCCACTTGTGAAAACATTTATCCAATTGCAAGAAAATGTAATTTTACGGTTTCCGCAATATCCGCGAGACCAATTTGGAATCGAAAACGGTTTTTTCAATATCAAAAACGTTTTTATGCCTTTCAGTGCTTTTGGCTTGGTGCTGTTATCGCTGTTGAATCTGCAGCCCAAACGAAGTGATTTGGAAGATCACAAAATTCTTCCGAGATTTATCGGAATGTTCATTTCTGGAGAAAGTTTGAACATTTTCAGAAGATGATCGGGAAAATGGTCTACAACTTTCCAAAAACGTACCGATATGTCGAGTGATTGATTGCCAGCTTTGATTTGAAAAGCTGGCTATAACATACCTTTTTGATTCGCCCTGCTTTGCTGAAATTGGCATACGTTTGCGAAACTCGCTGAAGTGCGGGACATTTTTCTGAAGATGGTTACCGTGCGGCTGAGAGAGCTATCACCAAAACCAGCATTGAAATTTCGGACATTGCGGGGAAATGAATAGCCTCTGAACTGTCCGGTGAAAGATGTGAAAGCATTCCAAAATCAGCATGAAATGTCAGTGCTTTTTCAATGTTTTTGTTTGTTTTGGGCTTGGTTCTTTTATTGATTGGATTGCGATGTTTTTGCGCTTTTTTGCTTTGGTATTGGTATCAGTGCGTTATATTGGTACCTACAGGGGTGGTGCGTGAGAATCTGCAAAGTTATAAGATATTTTGTCAATCAGATTGAGCAAAGGTTATTCGATCTATTTGAGAATGACTGTTTCCAAAAAGTTCGACATTCCCTGATCACTGGCAAAAATGTATTACAACTTTCCACAAATTGGTGAGACTTTCGGAGAAAGATGAGAAGGTCTTCAAAGTTGGCTTTGTAAAAATGGTTATTTTTCCTTGAATTGCGTTTCGCTTTTCGTTCTTTTTTGCTTTGGTGTTGGTTCCAGTTCGCAGGTTTGGTGCGTGATAATCTGGAAAGCTATAAGATATTTTTGTCAGTCAGATTGAGCAAAGGTCCATCGATCTATTTGAGAGTGACTGTTTCCAAAAAGTTCAACATTCCCCAATCACTGGCAAAAATGTATTATAACTTTCCACAAATTGGTGAGACTTTCGGAGAAAGATGAGAAAGTCTTCAAAGTTGGCTTTGTAAAAATGGTTATTTTTCCTTGAATTGCTTTTCGCTTTTCGTTCTTTTTTGCTTTGGTGTTGGTTCCAGTTCGGCTCATACGCAGGTTTGGTGCGTGATAATCTGGAAAGTTATAAGATATTTTTGTCAGTCAGATTGAGCAAAGGTCCATCGATCTATTTGAGAATGACTGTTTCCAAAAAGTTCCAGATTCCTCGATCACTGGCAAAAATGTATTATAACTTTCCACAAATTGGTGAGACTTTCGGAGAAAGATGAGAAAGTCTTCAAAGTTGGCTTTGTAAAAATGGTTATTTTTCCTTGAATTGCTTTTCCTTTTCGTTCTTTTTTGCTTTGGTGTTGGTTCCAGTTCGGCTCATACGCAGGTTTGGTGCGTGAGAATCTGGAAAGTTATAAGATATTTTTGTCAATGAGATTGAGCAAAGGTCCATCGATCTATTTGAGAATGACTGTTTCCAAAAAGTTCGACATTCCCTGATCACTGGCAAAAATGTATTATAACTTTCCACAAATTGGTGAGACTTTCGGAGAAAGATGAGAATGTCTTCAAAGTTGGCTTTGTAAAAATGGTTATTTTTCCTTGAATTGTTTTACGCTTTTCGTTCTTTTTTGATTTGGTGTTGGTTCCAGTCGGCTCATACGCAGGTTTGGTGCGTGATAATCTGGAATGTCATAAGATATTTTTGTCAGTCAGATTGAGCAAAGGTCCAACGATCTATTTGAGAATGACTGTTTCCAAAAAGTTCGACATTCCCTGATCACTGGCAAAAATGTATTATAACTTTCCACAAATTGGTGAGACTTTCGGAGAAAGATGAGAAAGTCTTCAAAGTTGGCTTTGTAAAAATGGTTATTTTTCCTTGAATTGCTTTTCCTTTTCGTTCTTTTTTGCTTTGGTGTTGGTTCCAGTTCGGCTCATACGCAGGTTTGGTGCGTGAGAATCTGGAAAGTTATAAGATATTTTTGTCAATGAGATTGAGCAAAGGTCCATCGATCTATTTGAGAATGACTGTTTCCAAAAAGTCCGACATTCCCCGATCACTGGCAAAAATGTATTATAACTTTCCACAAATTGGTGAGACTTTCGGAGAAAGATGAGAAAGTCTTCAAAGTTGGCTTTGTAAAAATGGTTATTTTTCCTTGAATTGCTTTTCCTTTTCGTTCTTTTTTGCTTTGGTGTTGGTTCCAGTTCGGCTCATACGCAGGTTTGGTGCGTGAGAATCTGGAAAGTTATAAGATATTTTTGTCAATGAGATTGAGCAAAGGTCCATCGATCTATTTGAGAATGACTGTTTCCAAAAGGTTCCAGATTCCTCGATCACTGGCAAAAATGTATTATAACTTTCCACAAATTGGTGAGACTTTCGGAGAAAGATGAGAAAGTCTTCAAAGTTGGCTTTGTAAAAATGGTTATTTTTCCTTGAATTGCTTTTCCTTTTCGTTCTTTTTTGCTTTGGTGTTGGTTCCAGTTCGGCTCATATGCAGGTTTGGTGCGTGAGAATCTGGAAAGTTATAAGATATTTTTTGTCAATGAGATTGAGCAAAGGTCCATCGATCTATTTGAGAATGACTGTTTCCAAAAAGTTCGACATTCCCCGATCACTGGCAAAAATGCATTATAACTTTCCACAAAACATTCGGAGAAAGATGAGACAGCCTTCGAAGGCCGCTGAATCTGTAAAATGGTTTATGTTTTCTGGAATTCTTTTCACGGTTTTCCCATTTTATCATTGGTGCTGGTTCCTTTTTTTCGGTTTGTTTCGCTTGTGGTGAACTTGATAGGTGTAAAATATAGGGGGCCTATTTGCCAATTTGATTGGCCCCAAATTCATAGAGTGCTTTTCCTTTTCAATTTGGTATGTTGGTGTCTGAAATACATAGAGCCGAAATGACTAGAGTATCGTAACTGAAAGATACAAAAAAGTATTGCGAGATTGATCGTAACCGCTTGCTATGTCTTTCTATCGGTCGGCAGCAAAAGTGTTGGGAAAACTCATGCAACAAGTGGGACTATCCAATTTTCAGAATTTTTCAAATATAAGTTTTGGGGATCATGGTTTGAAAAATGTGGAACAAGATATTCCATAACATTTTTGTGAGTTTTTCCAAAGTGCTATGACGAAGGCAGTGCTGCTATCACAGTGAGCGTTATATTTACTGGGGATTACAATTTCATTTTGAGCCATGCTCAATGTGTTTTTCACTCATTTCACGTTGTCGGTCCAGTGTCAACATTGGCCTGCGCAAATCAAAATTTCCAACGGCATCATTCAGTTTCAAAATTTTGATTTATCACATGCAATGTTCTGAATAAAATTTTCTTTTGTGGAAAGTCGTGACTCGCAAAGCAGATATCCCTCGATGGTGTTGCAAGCCAGCGAGATCGGCGGATATCATCATCTGAGACATCTTCGTAAAAAAGATGTCTCAATGCCACAGGCCGAAGAGACTGACACAGGGAAATTCCTGCTATAAATCTTCCCGATGATTGAATTTCGAATTGACACCCGTGCAAAATTATCGAAAAAAAGTAAACATATGTCAATCTGCGACCTTCAGTTCGTCGTTTCCAAAAAATTCCACAACCCTCAAGGCGGAAAGGTGGGTCCGGGAGATTGCGACTTCGGAGGAAAAAATGGCGGAAAATTATTTCGCGATGTTCGCTTCATACGATACGGGCTATTTTGAAAACCGCTCTTCTTTCCCACGACATTTCTGCCGAAGTCACTGTCCTCCCGACCCTTCTCTCCGGCGTCAGCATTATCAACTTTTTTCAACGATCGAAGGATTTCACTCCATGCACATTCTTTTCAAGAGGAAGCCAAGAATGACACTCATTATTTTCCGTCTGAGCTGTTTCGAACGAAAAGTGAAGGGACAGCGATCAAAGGAACAAATGTTTTGCGTTCATTTTGTCCCGAATCCATGTACTTCTGCATTCTTTGAAGATTGTGCCGCATTTTATGATCTTTTTGAGGGACGTTGGTGGCTCCTGCATTTGCTTCATGACGTTTTGATGAGCCTATAATATAGCTGTTGCTAAGGAAAGATATACTGCTATGTTGATGAAGCCACCCCAGAGTACCTTGGATGACACATTCGTCACCATAGTGTGTCCAACAGGATTATAAATAAACACAACAATAAATTGTGTATTTCCTTCACGGTCACACTTCATCTTTGCCATACAGGCATTTTACCTGCTTTGAATATTGGGATCCCACAAAATTTGCCCCGCATGTGGGTGTCTCAGAGGTTTCTGCCCGGTGACTTATGGCAAGTTCAGTTGTTTGTCACAGATGCCACAAATGCTGCGCAGCGCACAATACGGATTTCAAACTCCTTATCTACGATGCTAACACTACCATGTTTTTCCAATGTCGTGGTCGACGTCATTTCATGCCCTTGGGGAACGTTATATGAATATGAACTACCGGTTGCCATTCTGATGTCATAACCTGTAACCTCTCCAGGCATCCTGTATGATTTGTTCACTTCCAAGTCATTTCTGGGGATGGATCTTTTTCTGGCAGTTCAGGACAACCAAGTGAATACGAATATTCACGATATCTCCTTGGTGGAGGGGGATAACAGTACCAGACGCCGACTCCAATTTTTGTCAACAGCACAGTTTTGAGTGTTGCATTGACATCGTCAAACATTTCCCGAATATGAATGCTGGTTGCATCTCAATCTCGGGGTGGCAGCTATTTGAGGGTAGAACAGGACACATTATAAGTGGGATCCTTACCTGCTCAAGAGTGAAATGAGGATAATAAAAATGGCGTTGCAGACCTTGGATTTTGGAAAAAGGAAACAAAATCACAGCATGGTTGTTGGTTTGGCGTAACAACTGCGATCCCTTTGAATGGCCATAAAATGTATCCTCACAAGAAGCTAACCCACAACAGGCCGCCTGCGTCAATTTCTGCCTGACAATCTTTCAATGGAAGATTACCCCGTACAGTCACTGGTGAAAAATGTGGACAGTCCATGGATATTCCCTTGGAATAAAATAAAAAAACTGACTTTTTGAGGGTAGTTGAGGTTCGAAAATATTCTTTTCAACTGGTTAAACTTTAAAACTTTAAATTGTGTAAGGTTTTCGGGGTGTTCCCCAGGGCTTCTTTTCGCCCACATCAACCCATTCATACTTTGCGCCTTACTCTGGCGCCATTATACCAATCATTCACCATACCCACACTGGTGTTCGGGGGTGTGACTAAAACGCTGAACCTGCTTGTCCTGCTTGTCTTGCTTGTCCTGCTGGAAACCTACTTTTCCTGCTGGTAATGGTTAAATAGGTAAGATTATTGTTAGATTAGGTTATCCTAACCTAAACTAACCTCACCTAACCTTAACCAACCCTGACCTGGCCATTACCAGCAGGACAAGCAAGACAAGCAGGTTCAGCGTTTTAGTCACTTCCGGTGTTCGGTACCCCTGTATGTGTCTGTGGCTTTATCATGTTTCTGTAACTTGCCGCCACTTTTCGACGGACTAAGTGTTCTTTAACGTGCACATGGCGATTGCACACGGGACCACCTTCTTAAAGTCCCTTCCGAAGGACTAGAAGACTTGCCACTAAGTCTCCCTTTCTGTCACTGCAGCCTGAATGGAGCGCGACCCAACTCACAAATTCCGACTGAAGCGGGAATCGAACCCACGACCTTCGGATTTGGAGTCAGACGCGCTCCCGACTGAGCTGCCGTGACCAGAACACGAACTTAAACTTAAACTTGTGTAAGGTTTTCGGGGTGTTCCCCAGGGCTTCTTTTCGCCCACATCAACCCATTCATACTTTGCTTGCGCCTTACTCTGGCGCCATTCATTCCAATCATTCACCATACCCACACTGGTGTTCGGTACCCCTGTATGTGTCTGTGGTTTTATTACGTTTTCTTTCGGTAACTTGCCGCCACTCTTGGACGGACTAAGTGTTCTTTAACGTGCACATGGTGAATTGCACACGGGACCACCTTCTTAAAGTCCCTTCCGAAGGACTAGAAGACTTGCCACTAAGTCTCCCTTTCTGTCACTGCAGCCAGAATGGAGCATGACCCAACCCACAAATTCCGACTGTGGCGGGAATCGAACCCACAACCTTCGGATTTGGAGTCAGACCAGCGAACCAACTGAGCCACTGTGACACACGAGTTCGATCGAATGCGTCGGCGGCTGGCGAATTTTCGACACTTTCCGAAATCGCACTGGTGACGAAAAAATTGAAAGCTCTTTCAACCTGACCTGACCTTTCCTGCCCTGCTTGGCCTGCTCTTGGCTTCCGCCCACCGACTGGTGTCCACCACCCGAAAAAATGTAAAAAGTTCTAAAAAAGAATCGGTCACCTTGCTGGAATCGATCCCCTCGCTTCGAATTATTTGCCCGGTTCCTTGACCACAAGACCACCGATGCAGCTGCCGAAATTCGCTTCCGAGTTTGCCTTTGATTAAACGTGCTTTGAGAGCGTCTGTTGAAAGAATGACGTCAGTGCAACCTGCGATTTCGGCAGGTTTCGAAAATTCGTCGGCGGCGAAAGCAAAAACAAAAAACATCAAACTTCGTGGGTGATCACCGGGACGCGAATTTCAAAATTCCAGACAAATCGCATGCATTTGGACCAATCGGATGCGAGCAAAATTGTAATGACGCAATTATAAACTGTCCGCTCTCCTTCCAAAAAACCTCATACTTAGCTCTACAGAAGCCTAAATCTCGTCCCACTCTAACATCTCTCGCTATCTTGTGTGCTCCATTCACCTTAGATTCTCTGGTTGAATTTTCTGTGTTGCAGAAGAATTGCTATTTGCGCTCAGGCAGACCACAGAAAAACTCTCTTGATTCGCACCTCTCTGTCCTTCAGTTGAACTGCCGCAGTATTCGCAACAAATCCAACGAGCTCGCGACTCTGCTCGAAATGCATGATCCCGACGTTTTAGTTCTTACTGAAACTTGGCTTGATGACAGCATTGGCACTCATGAATTCCTTCCATCTTACTTCACTGTGTACCGTAGGGACCGCTGCAAATTTGGCGGTGGTGTCTTGGTAGGCATTCGGTGTTCACTAAATTCCTCTCTTGTCTTTCTCAGCTCTTCACAAGAATTTCTAATATGCTCTGTTATTCTGAAGTCGTTAGGTAACAAACCCTTCCACATTGTCGGTGGTTACCGTCCTCCTGATTCTTCTTCGGACTTTTTCCGAGAAATTTCTTCGGAACTTGTCAGTCTTGGTCTTTCTGCAGATTTGGAAGATCCTCTGCTGATAGCTGGTGACTTCAATCTTCCTGGTGTGAACTGGGACACTCTCTCCCCAACTCCAAATTGCTATTATGGCCTCTCTGCCAACCGAGCTGCTATTGAACTCTGCCTTGATTTCGGCCTTGATCAGACGGTTAAGGTTCCTACTAGGCCAGCTTCAAACTCCATTTTGGATATTTTTCTGTTGCGTCCAATCCATATTCTAAATGCAATCTCTGTAGAAACGGGGATAAGTGATCACATGGCAGTTCTGCTTACTTTATCCTTGTCAATTTCAGCTCCGGAATCAGAACCTCCTGTCTTGATCAGTGACTTCTCACAAATTAACAGTGTTGGTTTTTCTGACTTCTTGCTGGGCTCATTTCTTTCATTTCGGGAAAAATATCTGTGCTCATCTATTGACAGGCTTTGGTGTGATTTCGAGTCGATTATTCAACATGGCATCAGTCAGTTTGTTCCTACTCGCATCAAAAGGCCCCAATCCAGATCGATTTTTTATAACAACCCCCCGCATATTCGCTACCTATCTCGCCAATGTAAAAAATACTACAAATTTCGTCATTGTTCTGAAGTTCATGCCAGAACCTATGATCTTCTCTGCTCTGAACTCATGGCTGCGAAATTGGATCATGAAAATCATCTCCTTTCTAGTCTATCTCTCAGGCCAGGTACATGCAACTCAAATTCCCGCAGTTCTTTACAAAACGCTTGGAAGCAGGTAAATAATAGGTACCGTGGGTCAGTCACTATCCCATCCCTAAAATTCCGTGATGGTTTGGCCGTTTCACCATCTGAAAAGGCTGAAGCGCTTGCTCTACAATTTTCTTCTTCATATTCTGCTGACAATTTTCCAGCTTTAGCTCTGCCAGCTCCATCC
Organism: Sinentomon sp. SZTP_YWyxl; assembly: GCA_030068105.1. Lineage (NCBI taxonomy): Eukaryota > Metazoa > Arthropoda > Protura > Sinentomata > Sinentomidae > Sinentomon > Sinentomon sp. SZTP_YWyxl. Next base: position 11,398 of record JASGXE010001650.1, read on the forward strand.
AATGCTCCTGGGCAGGATCCTACCTTCTCGATTACCTTTTCTTCAATAGTGTCTGCAATCAGGAAATCCAAATCATCCTCTTCTGGCCCTGATGGAATTCCTGGATCTCTTCTGAAATCCTTCCCACACGAATTTTCTGCCTATCTGTACCTTCTCTTCAACAAGTCCTTTTCTTGTGGCACACTCCCCGATGCATGGAAGGCAGGGAGTATTACGCCTAATTCAAGAAGGGTGATCCTTCACTGCCAGCTAATTACCGGCCCATCAGTCTGACGTTTGTGTGTGCAAGCTGATGGAAAGGCTGATCTCGGACTACATTAGGTCGTTTCTTAATGCCACCGATTCCATCTCCCC
>JASGXE010001651.1:0-11031 GCA_030068105.1 Sinentomon sp. SZTP_YWyxl
GGAGCAACCGATAGGGATAATTCCATACCAAACCCGAGTGCGGACAAGTTCACATTGGACAAACCCGCAGAACTCAGAAAACAAAGATCAAAGAGCACAATGGAACCAGAGCAAAATCCAATGCACGGCTGAAAATAACAAGGTCAGGGATTTAAAAGAATCCATGGAGATTCAGCTGGCGACAGCGCTGTGAACAACAGCCAAGGTCCCTTCCTCCCAAGAACCTCGCTACCTCTCCTCAGAAAGAGGAGGATCCAAGGACACGGGAATGAGAACGCAACAAAAAGGAGGAGATTTGATCAGCCTGAGTCTGATTGATAAAGGCAACCGTCATCTAGAAAGAGAATGTCAGCGGACCTAACACGCAAAATTACGTTGTGTTTTTGTGCTCTCAAGGAGAAGTAGCTCGTATATAAGCAGCTGCTACCCCAGACAGAGCATCACTCGCAGCAACACTCACTGCTGACTAAGGTGCAGTTGACTCATCCGACCTCCTGGTGCAGTATATTGGTTCCCGCTGTGGCGTACACCTTACGGTGATTAAGACGCCTTTCAACGGTTCATTGAACCGGGCCTGAAGAAGGAACGACACTTTCGTGCCTAAACCACGGTAGCACTTCCTACCAATCACTTTGAATCCGGAAAAAACTGAGCTTAAGAACAACAGCCATAAACACGCTAGATGATCACTAGTTTTAATGGAAGGTATTTTTGCATACTCGAAACGCTAGATGTCTTCTCCAGAAAGAAACCCATTGAACAGGTTTGGATATTACCGCGAAGGAAATAATTAAACATAGATTCATAAGCCACCAATATCGAGTAACCTCGTTCAAGAACGTCTTGGAGAACATTAAGTGACGTTAGTCGATACAAAACCTTAAATCGCTCATGAACACCTGAGAGGAATCTTATTTTTCCGATTCGATTCTTTTACTCGGTGGAAAAGAAATGGAATCCAAAAATGCGGTAAATGATTAGAGGGATCGCCCGAGAAACGTATTTTGTTGTCGTTTATTTGGCGTTTAGTGCTCAGAGTTGTCGAGTTGCGATGGCTCAGAAACTTGATACCTATCTCTCTCTTATTGCACTGTACGTATGTTTTATGGTCTCGTTACATATTAGATTGTTTTCCCATTTCTCCAGCGTTGCATTCATTGCATCCATAATTTCCAAATCCGCCTCGCAACTAGGTTTCATCATGAGAAATCTTAAACTTACTTCCACCAAGCAAAGGAAACATGCTTACGTCGCCCTGGTCCTGCACTTTCTGGAATATGCCTGTGCGGCGTGGGATCCCCACAAATGCTGTGATATTGATGCGCTTGAAGTTGTCCATAGAAGAGTAGCTAGAGTAATTTCCCAAAAATGTGGTAGAAACTTCAGTGTAACTGCCATCTTGAAAGAATTAAATCTTCCCACCTTGGAGAGCCGTCGCCGGACACACCGCCTAAACTTATTGAGGGACATCATCGTTGGTGACGTTGATTTTCCTCTTCCAATTCCTTACAGCATAAAGCCCATTCAAATAAGGACAGAGAATGGTATAAGTTTCTCTGTGCCATTCTGCAAGAAAAATATTCTATACTATTCTTTTTTTTTCCCTCGATCAATTACCGACTGGAATGGCCTTCCCGCTGTCTCTACGTTCATTACCAATGCCATTGCTCGCATGTCTCGCACCGCGACCCGGCCGCCAGTTATTGTTTAGCTCTGTCCAAAACTTGATTCTCTGACGTTTTATTATATTGTTTTGACTATGCATAGCGTAATTTTTTATGTGTTGAGATGTGTTACAGTGCCACTTCATTGTTCACTGTTTTTGACTTATAATAAATAAATAAATAAATTAGCTCGGATGGAATGAGCGCAGGGTCAAATTATAGAAAAGGTTTTTTTACCATCAGTTCAGTATTTGAGTTTTCACGTGTCAGAAGAATTTTGTTGCCCAAAATTAATCAGTTCCCCAAACCAGTACAATTTTAGAGAAGTGTCGAGAAAGCATCTGCGGAGAAGGCAGTAACAAAAAATATTGAGTATGTTTTGAGACAACCACATACTCCACAACAGTCACGGAATTTCGACAATTTTGCCTACCTTGCGGCACGATTGTGGGAAGGTCGCCATTTTCTTGTACCTACAAGTTTTCTCCTACCTTGCTTGCTGGTCCGGATGAAAATGCTGTACACATGTTCCCATTGCATCATTACTGTTCCCTTATTTGTTTTTTCTCACCATTGTATTCCTTAATATATTTGTATTGTTATCCCTTGAGTTGATTGGATGTTTGTTATGCAATCTTATATTAATTCAGATTTTCTGATCCCATGATAGCATTAAAAGAGGTTGGGAATCATTTATATTCCCTGACGCATAAGTCCACGGTATCTTCACATGCGACAATGTAATGAATTCTGCTCTTTGGGTCGTTTCTGATTTGTCCTCTGACAGTTGTGTTTGTTTGTTTATCTGTTTGTTTTCTAATTTATTCTGTGGCACGATTCCTTTGTTCTCTGGCACGAATGTATGATTATACTTTCTTTTTCGTTCATTAATTATGTTACTTGGTACATGTGCTAATGTAAGTGTGGACGATAGCGAAGTGGGATGAATGTTAACAAGTCGTAGGAGCTCCTTAATGACGGCGGCGGGATGTAAGAAGGGAACCAACAGAGGGCAGCGCGCAGACTTAGCACCTAGCAGAAAACCCAGCAACCAGTAGGGCAAGTAGCAAGAAAGGGTTAGCAAATGTTGAGGGGAAATCGGGGTTCTCCCATGGGGGTGTACTCCGGTGTGGGGGATTTATCCTGGGGTACAAATTACCGGGGAGATTCACAGTTTCCGGCGGTCCCTAATCAAAATGATAGGCCAAGTCAATTCAGCCAGCAACAGATGCAATCGGAAGAAAGAGGAATGTAAAGACGCATAGGCCCAGCAACACACTTCAGTGGACATTGATCTTAGCCTGTTTGAGATGGCCCAATTAATGAAAGAATGTTCCGAGAAAAGATTTGCATTGATCAGATGGGCACGATTTTGCATAAAAGCAGAGAAACCCCTCCCCGGGGTGACGCAGTGTCTTTTCATCAGTGGCATCGGCCCAGGAATACTCTGCCCGACGAAAGTCTGAAGACGAAGGAGCTCCCTGCGACTGAGCTGCTTGCTGAGCTTATCAATATATCGTGTTTTGTGGTTGTCGATTCTTGGTCTGCGTCATCTACCATAAGTTGTCGATCGTCAGAGTATATTAAAAGTTAGTAATAGTTTATACTTTGGTGTTATTACTTCTTCACGTCTGAGTTGGTCAACCGCAAGCAGCGAACCCGGATCGTTGGAATTCATTGTCCAGAGGGAGTGCTAACAGACCATTACTGATTGGAACCACATTGTCGCAGTGAGAGATTTTAGTTGTGCTGGGCAAGAGATAGTCAGACTTGAGCGAAGAAGCATCGCTGGGGGACCCTTACCGGCAATTTGAGTAGCCAATTCAGAGTGAGCAACCTAAAAGCCGAGGACCCAGACGGGCCATCTTCCCCTTTCCTTACAGTGTCAATCTTAATAGGTTTAAATCTAACGTAACTCAAATCTCATGTTTGAATGTTGGATGGTGTCAACGGATTATCGCAATTTGGTGGGTTGCTTCTAATATTTTAAGAGTGTACTTTTAACTGGAATGAGCAAACGAAATTATAGTAGAAAATGTGCTATTTAATGGTTAGCAAGAGAGAACATAGGCTGGAATTGTAAAATTTACCACTGATCAATCCTCAATTTTTTGTTGGATATGTGGGCAACAGCGATGCCGCCCCATAAAGGAAATAAAAAAATTCTGTTCGATCTTTTGCTGCCGCACTTTGTGGCAGAGCCAAAGTTGAACGCCCTGCCGTTCAGAGAAACAGTCGATCAATCCACTACGGTGCGACTTTGCTTTAGTTTTCATCGGTCGCGACTAATTTCTACAACACCTCGCTTCCGCGTGACGCTTGATAAATTCGCAAATCAGACCATCAGACCACTATTATAGACGGCGGTCCAACCCGCCCGTCACGCTGTGTATTGAACGTCCGGACAGTTTTCCGTGACGCAAAGAACCAAGCGCGAATCAGGTCTTCGGTATGGGATCCTTCACCGTCGATGATCAAGTCGGACGACCACCGGTGGCTGCCAGCTGGTGCTGGCGGACAGCCAACATGGATGGGCTTGGAAAGAGTACTTCGACGGCTGCGGCGTTCACGGGAGATGGACGAAGGATAGATCTACCGATTGGGCGATCTGCCTACGCCCAAGGTATCGACCCCAGGAGACTCCACCGGTTTTGAGAGCACCGGAGTTGAGACGACTGGACGGAGGATCATTCTGGAGATCATCGGACGTCTTCCAGGGACTAGAAGTACTCGACCCAGGATCGAGCGGTCTGGTAAAGCTGCTCTCCTGGTTGTTACCATACGAGGTCATGGGCCCATTTTCCCCTGGCGGGACGTGTGATATCTTTATAAAAACTAGTGCAGAGGCAAAATACAGATCGCGCCATATGTCCCCCGTCGAATCGCAGGCGGCTTTTTTGTTTTCGTTCGAGAAAAATTCTGATCAGCGCAAGAAAAAGACAGGGAGCTCCACTTCGAGTCATCAGCTCCACATGGAATGGAACTGACATTTTGTTTGTATTGTCTAACGGGAAATTAAATCACAGCAGCAATGTCGGCTCAGTTGCGTTCGGTGTCATTTTACTGGTTAAGTTGCGTTTCCTGCAGCGTTTTTTCCTTGCAGCCTATGGAAGAAAAACGCTGCAAGGAAAAAACACTGCAGGAAACGTAACTTAACCAGTAAAATGACACCGAACGCAACTGAGCCGACATTGCTGCTGTGATTTAATTTCCCGTTAGACAATACTTTACATTCCGTTGATTTTTGGTGAATCTCCGGCTGCTCAACTGCCGTTGTTGGCAGCAAGCAATAATTATTGCTTGCTGCCAATAACGACAATGATCTGGCTGATGGAACAAGGCTGACTACAATATGTGCAAATATTGCAAAAACAAACTAAATTGCATGCCAACTGAAGATACCCTCCCATTTCATGCCAAAAAACAGCCCAGTGCGAACGGTGAGTCGGAACACCGATTTCGGAATTTGGAACACGGAATCGGATCAAAATCAGAACGTAACTTCTCAAAATTGTGAAAATTCGGAATTCCGAAATACCGGGATTGTGCCGCAACTTTCGAAAGTGGGAAAAGTTTTCAAGATCCACATTTTCTGCAAGGTCATTGAAACGCAAGAATGCGAAAAAAAACAGCCGATCGGGATTCCGATTCAGGCATAAATTCTTATTCCGATATCAGTCCAGATTCAGAATGATGTTCCGATTCCGAAAAAGTTCCGGTTCCGAAAAGTTCCGATTCCGTTTTCCCACCTTGTGGAGTTTCGACACGATCTCACATTTCGAATACCGCTCAGCCCTGTGGCGAACGCTAATCTGAAGCACCCTGCTGCTATCACTCCACCTGAACAAAAGCAGGTGGCAAGCAGCCTCTCGCCACTGAGCGTGATTTTCGCAGGCACGAGACGGCAGAACGACCAAAAACTGTTCAACGCTTTGACGGGTGACTTACGGCTCGGTCTATACAGTAGATTATTTTAGTCGTGCACATGCTGCGAGCTTTTGGTCGCAAATATTGCATCGTTTAACGCCAATCAAAACCATCGATCGATTTGTTGGATTTTTTGACCATTTGGTTGTTGTGCGTGCTTGCTTCTGTGTACAGGGCGTTGAAGATGTGTCGCACTGGATGTGGTCAATTTTTGCTTGGGTAATTAAAAAAAACTTCACTTTGTCCAGTCATCAGTATTCGGCACTCAATCAGAACGCAAGGTGGAATGGGTCTTTGCTTTCTGACAAAAAGTGGATGTGAACCTCTGTCAGGGAGAAATGCGATGTTGTAAAAAAGTGTCAGGAATTCAGTCATAAGGAAAGAAATGCGCTTTTGTAGGTAGTTCAAAAGGAGACGACTGGATGCGAGTAGAAGAAACGTTCCGTCAATTCCCAGACAAAATATTCCATGATTTTCAAATCTGAGGAAGGATCCGTCCACTTCACGTCGCCTCCGTTGCCAATCCGTCTGCCATGGAAATTCGCATGTTACCATTGTCTGACGCCAGGCCGCAACAATCGGCGCGACCCGAGAACATCATGACAGTGACCTTTGCGCTAATTTCTTTGCCACTTTTCGTGGCCCAGCCAAAAGGGGCCTTGCTAACGCTCAACCTAAATGGGCCTGGCTGATGGGCCCGGACAACAGGCTCACCCTGTCCTTGTTCGATGAACGGAATGACAGGAGGTCACCTGGCATGGAATCATATCAGAATAGCAAGAGCATAATCGAGAAAAAAGCCGAAAAAACGATAACAACAACGCGCAGCATGTGCAACACATCGATGTCTTACAGTATATTTCCTATCTGCGAAATTTATTTGAGATTATTTTTTACTGTCAGATAATTTTTTGCGATTTTTTGGCGTTTTCCCGGTTTCATTCTTTTATGACAATATTCTGCGAAGCAATCATAATGGTTTATATTACACACCATCTCCGAAATTCAAATGATTTTTTCGTTGTTACATTCTCTGCCAATAGGCCACTTTATTCACCCGCATTAAATTTCCAGTAATAAACACGCTTTGCAATAGTACCGCATCGAAATGCCGTGGCAACCGTCATTTTACAAAGAGAATTTGTCCTGACATTCGGATAGAGTGCAATCACGATCCTGTACGTCGAGTTTGGATGCGCAGAACTCGTGCACAAAAAGGTCCAGAGTTAGAACGGGAGAGAGATTATTCTGCGAAAAATCTAGCAAGGGATGCTTCTCCTTTTTACATCATCCCCAAACCCACAAAACCAATAGCTACAGCCTGTTCCAGGAAAGAATTATTATGGTTGTAATGCTGGCCAATTTTGCGATTAAAATACACAAATTCGATGTGCCGTGTTGCAAGAGTTACGGAATCAACACTATGTCGCAAAATGCAATGAAAATACGTCTGCATTTTGGTATGCAAAGGGCGGGATTACTTAGAAGATGGCGCACAGTAAATATCTATGTGCCCAAAATTTTACCCCATAGCATTTTTGCTTAGCAGGGAACAGTTATTTTTTGCAAAGTAGGTATTTCCCGAAAGCGGCCTTCTCTGTATATTCGTGCCCGAAATTTTACCCTTTAGCATTTTTGCACAGCAGGGAACAGTTATTTTTTTGCAAAGCAGGTATTTCCCGAAAGCGGCCTTCTATGTATATTCGTGTCCGAAATTTTACCCTATAGCATTTTTGCTCAGCAGGGAACAGTTATCTCTTTGCAAAGTAGGTATTTCCCGAAAGCGGCCTTCTCTGTATATTCGTGCCCGAAATTTCACACTATAGCCTTTTTGCTCAGCAGGGAACAGTTATTGTTTTGCAAAGTAGGTATTTCCCGAAAGTGGCCTTCTCTGTATATTCGTGCCCGAAATTTTACCCTATAGCCTTTTTGCTCAGCAGGGAACAGTTATGTTTTTTGCAAAGCAGCTATGTCCTGAAAGCGGCCTACTCTGTATATTCGTGCCCGAAATTTCACCCTATAGCCTTTTTGCTCAGCAGGGAACAGTTATTGTTTTGCAAAGTAGGTATTTCCCGAAAGTGGCTTTCTCTGTATATTCGTGCCCGAAATTTTACCCTATAGCATTTTTGCTCAGCAGGGAACAGTTATCTCTTTGCAAAGTAGGTATTTCCCGAAAGCGGCCTTCTCTGTATATTCGTGCCCGAAATTTCACCCTATAGCCTTTTTGCTCAGCAGGGAACAGTTATGTTTTTTGCAAAGCAGGTATTTCCCGAAAGCGGCCTTCTCTGTATATTCGTGCCCGAAATTTCACCCTATAGCCTTTTTGCTCAGCAGGGAACAGTTATTGTTTTGCAAAGTAGGTATTTCCCGAAAGTGGCCTTCTCTGTATATTCGTGCCCGAAATTTTACCCTATAGCCTTTTTGCTCAGCAGGGAACAGTTATGTTTTTTGCAAAGCAGCTATGTCCTGAAAGCGGCCTACTCTGTATATTCGTGCCCGAAATTTCACCCTATAGCCTTTTTGCTCAGCAGGGAACAGTTATTGTTTTGCAAAGTAGGTATTTCCCGAAAGTGGCTTTCTCTGTATATTCGTGCCCGAAATTTTACCCTATAGCATTTTTGCTCAGCAGGGAACAGTTATCTCTTTGCAAAGTAGGTATTTCCCGAAAGAGGCCTTCTCTGTATATTCGTGCCCGAAATTTCACCCTATAGCCTTTTTGCTCAGCAGGGAACAGTTATGTTTTTTGCAAAGCAGGTATTTCCCGAAAGCGGCCTTCTCTGTATATTCGTGCCCGAAATTTCACCCTATAGCCTTTTTGCTCAGCAGGGAACAGTTATTGTTTTGCAAAGTAGGTATTTCCCGAAAGTGGCTTTCTCTGTATATTCGTGCCCGAAATTTTACCCTATAGCATTTTTGCTCAGCAGGGAACAGTTATCTCTTTGCAAAGTAGGTATTTCCCGAAAGCGGCCTTCTCTGTATATTCGTGCCCGAAATTTCACCCTATAGCCTTTTTGCTCAGCAGGAGCAGTTATTTTTTTGCAAAGCAGGTATTTCCCGAAAGCGGCCTTCTCTGTATATTCGTGCCCGAAATTTCACCCTATAGCATTTTTGCTCAGCAGGGACAGTTATATTTTTGCAAAGCAGGTATTTCCCGAAAGCGGCCTTCTATGTATATTCGTGTCCGAAATTTTACCCTATAGCATTTTTGCTCAGCAGGGAACAGTTATTTTTTGCAAAGAGGTATTTCCGAAAGCGGCCTTTCTGTATATTCGTGCCCGAAATTTCACCCTATAGCCTTTTTGCTCAGCAGGGAACAGTTATTGTTTTGCAAAGTAGGTATTTCCCGAAAGTGGCCTTCTCTGTATATTCGTGCCCGAAATTTTACCCTATAGCCTTTTTGCTCAGCAGGGAACAGTTATGTTTTTGCAAAGCAGGTATTTCTGAAAGCGGCCTTCTCTGTATATTCGTGCCCGAAATTTCACCCTATAGCCTTTTTGCTCAGCAGGGAACAGTTATTGTTTTGCAAAGTAGGTATTTCCCGAAAGTGGCCTTTCTCTGTATATTCGTGCCCGAAATTTACCCTATAGCTTTTTGCTCAGCAGGGAACAGTTATTTCTTTGCAAAGTAGGTATTTCCCGAAAGCGGCCTTCTCTGTATATTCGTGCCCGAAATTTCACCCTATAGCCTTTTTGCTCAGCAGGGAACAGTTATGTTTTTTGCAAAGCAGGTATTTCCCGAAAGCGGCCTTCTCTGTATATTCGTGCCCGAAATATCACCCTATAGCCTTTTTGCTCAGCAGGGAACAGTTATGTTTTTTGCAAAGCAGGTATTTCCCGAAAGCGGCCTTCTCTGTATATTCGTGCCCGAAATTTCACCCTATAGCCTTTTTGCTCAGCAGGGAACAGTTATTTTTTTGCAAAGCAGGTATTTCCCGAAAGCGGCCTTCTCTGTATATTCGTGTCCGAAATTTCACCCTATAGCCTTTTTGCTCAGCAGGAACAGTTATTTTTTGCAAAGCAGGTATTTCCCGAAAGCGGCCTTCTCTGTATATTCGTGTCCGAAATTTTACCCTATAGCCTTTTTGCTCAGCAGGGAACAGTTATTGTTTTGCAAAGTAGGTATTTCCCGAAAGTGGCCTTCTCTGTATATTCGTGCCCGAAATTTTACCCTATAGCCTTTTTGCTCAGCAGGGAACAGTTATTGTTTTGCAAAGTAGGTATTTCCCGAAAGCGGCCTTCTCTGTATATTCGTGTCCGAAATTTCACCCTATAGCCTTTTTGCTCAGCAGGAACAGTTATTTTTTTGCAAAGCAGGTATTTCCCGAAAGCGGCCTTCTCTGTATATTCGTGCCCGAAATTTCACCCTATAGCCTTTTTGCTCAGCAGGGAACAGTTATTGTTTTGCAAAGTAGGTATTTCCCGAAAGTGGCCTTCTCTGTATATTCGTGCCCGAAATTTCAGCCTATAGCCTTTTTGCTCAGCAGGGAACAGTTATTCTTTTGCAAAGTAGGTATTTCCCGAAAGCGGCCTTCTCTGTATATTCTGCCCGAATTTCACCCTATAGCCTTTTTGCTCAGCAGGACAGTTATTTTTTTGCAAAGCAGGTATTTCCCAAAGGGCTTCTCTGTATATTCGTGCCCGAAATTTACCCTATAGCCTTTTTGCTCAGCGGGAACAGTTATTGTTTTGCAAAGTAGGTATTTCCCGAAAGGGCCTTCTCTGTATATTCGTGCCCGAAATTTACCCTATAGCTTTTTGCTCAGCAGGAACAGTTATTTTTTGCAAGAGGTATTTCCCGAAAGCGGCCTTCTCTGTATATTCGTGTCCGAAATTTTACCCTTAGCCTTTTTGCTCAGCAGGGAACAGTTATTGTTTTGCAAGTAGGTATTTCCCGAAAGTGGCCTTCTCTGTTATTCGTGCCCGAAATCTTACCCTATAGCCTTTTTGCTCAGCAGGGAACAGTTATTGTTTTGCAAAGTAGGTATTTCCCGAAAGGGCCTTCTTGTATTTGTGTCCGAAATTTTACCCTTACTTTTTGCTCAGCAGGGAACAGTTATTTTTGCAAAGAGGTATTTCCCGAAAGGGCCCTCTGTATATTCGGCCCGAAATCAACCCTATAGCCTTTTTGCTCAGCAGGGAACATTATTGTTTTGCAAAGTAGGTATTTCCCGAAAGGGCCTTCTTGTATATTCGTGCCCGAAATTTTACCCTATAGCCTTTTTGTCAGCAGGGAACAGTTATGTTTTTTGCAAAGCAGGTATTTCCGAAAGCGGCCTTCTCTGTATATTCGTGTCCGAAATTCACCCTATAGCCTTTTTGCTCAGCAGGGAACATTATTGTTTTCAAAGTAGGTATTTCCCGAAAGGGCCTTCTCTGTATATTCTTCCGAAATTTCACCCTATAGCCTTTTTGTCAGCAGGACAGTTATTTTTTTTTGCAAA
>JASGXE010001654.1:0-13918 GCA_030068105.1 Sinentomon sp. SZTP_YWyxl
CGTCTTTTCCCCCCACTTGTCCACTTCACGTTTCCGAGAAGCTGTTTTCTTACCAAGAAGTGCACAGCTCAACCGGTGCTTCCTTACTCAACGCTCTCGCGAATCCGACACACATCAGGCGGTGGCTCAGTGACGTCATGATGCAGGGGTCTCCAAAATGTTTTTAAATTTGGAAATCCGATCGGGCTTACCTTATAAATATAGTCTACGCGTCTTGTTTTTTTCTAAGCGCTCCAGACTCCCCGTTGCTGAACAAATTTACAAGATAAACGATCAGCCCATCGAAACTGTAAAAATTTTAAATACCTGGGTGTTCTCTTTTCCCATGATTTGTCCTGGCGAGACCACGCCAATTTTACCCGTAAGAAGGCAAAAATGACCCTTGGTTTTATCCACAGGAACATGCGATATGCATCCAGAGAAGCTAAACTCAAGGCGTATGTATCCCTTGTCCTGCCTGTAATTGAGTATGCCAGTGCGGTTTGGAACCCAATCTGCCAGGAAGACGTTTCCAATGTTGAAATGGTACAGATAAGAGCAGCCCGTATGATCACCAACTGTTTCACCAGAGACATCAGTGTATCCGGTTTATTGAGGGATCTTGGCTTGTCATATCTGGCAAGTAGGCGCAAAGAGCACAGGCTCCAGCTGTTCTGCGAAATTATAACTCACTCTTTCAATTTTAGTATGCCTCCTTCCTATCCCATCAAGCCCTTCCAACGCAGAACTGACAACGGCCTTGCTGTCCAAATCGCTTTTTGCCGAACAAACCGTTATTTCAACTCATTCTTCCCTCGGACAGCCAGAGATTGGAACAATCTTCTCCCCTCATCCCCATTTATCTCACGAGCCATGGCATCCCTGGGTGCCGCACCTAGTGTGCTTTGACTTTTTTTCCGCTGCTATCGAGTTTTGGCTTGTGTCTTTGTTGAATATGTGTGTTTTTACCCAATCGACTTGATCTGTCATTTCGTGGCAGTATTGCTATTTAATAAATAAAATAAATAAATAAATGTTATCAAAGTGTCTTGTAGAAGCCCATTTAGAGAACCCAAGGACAATGTTGCCGAATAGGTGCTTCGTCCAAGGGAGCAACAGAGCAAAGTGCGTCAGCATTTTCAAATATTTCGACAAAGTATTTCATGGGATAACTACCCTGAGAATACATGGACAATCGTATGGGGTAAAAATGCGAGGGAACTAGACGGATTCCGAGAGCAACGCGAACTCGAATCTTGATTAGACCAATAATTCGGCGTTTTCCAGCCGCTGTCCATTTGCCAAACCGTCCTATGTCGGCTGTCAGGCACCGCGGTCTGCTGCGCCTAAACGAGGGCGCCAACTTCAAGGGCAGTCAAATCAAGAACTAATATTTTGTATTGATCAATTTTATTCAAAGCAACCAGCGCTGTCAAAGTCGAATTTTGAAATGATATAAGTTCAGACGAGTGGGAAAATGATAAAACTGTTGAAAGCTGAGACCCCAAGCGGAGAGCGAGTTAATTAACGTGAGACCCCCTGCCGATTTGCTTCTTGCCCTTCCGCTGGAGATGCTGACAACGATTCGATTTTTACTGTCGAAGTTTGACTGCTTTCTTGATTTCCGATGCCCCTTTCTGTGCTATGGATCAAACTCATATATTCCCGAATGTTCTAAACCGGATACATCGAACCCACACTGTTCGAACGTTCAGATGCACCGATGCATGGGCTCAATAATTTTAAATCTGACTTGATAAGTTCAGCTAATTTCGAAGATGGCCGTAAACATGTGTATCTCTGGCATGGTTGAACCATTTCTGGAGAGTTTGCAAGGCTTTAAATTTTGTCGATTTTGCTCGAACTGTTTCCTTTGGAAAATGTTTTGAATTCGATACTTTCGTTGTGAAAAGTTGGAAGTTCGAACTTTTACAGATTCGAAATTACCCGCTGCGGACTTTCGAGGAGAACCCGGAGAGAACAAACTGGTCATTGGTCTTCTTCTGGCAGACAAATCCGAGAAGCCGCGTTGTACCTATATTCTCAGAGCTTTGATGGATGAACAAATCGGAGAATGTGTTTGCAGCCACGCTCACTGGGGACCCTGAAACCCTGTTGTTTGATGCACAACATATTGGCTTTTCTTATTGAACATAGCCGACAACCTCAAAGAGCATTTCGATCTCAGAACCTGTCTGTCGGTCATGGCCTTTATTCAAAAAGACCGCAGAAATTCGAATGATCGGAGAAATATTACGGCCTTGTTATTGAAGAGCATTTCATTTTAAAATTTAGGAAGTCGATTAAATTTAAAAGCTGCTCACAGTTTCAAGCATCTGAACTGAATGACATATGACCAACAGAGAAGTTCGAAAGAATCGAGCAGGTGCTTCAATTACAGGTTTATCGATGCAGAAGAAACCGAATTAGGTATTATTATTGTTAATGTTCGTATCACAAAACTGCCAGGAAGAATTATTGGAGGCAGTGACGGGCACAGCTAGTCCCTAGTCATGCAAAATACTTCTTTTTGCCAGAATAAAATATAAGTTAATTGAAAATGAGTTTTAGACCAGAATAAAAGTTGAGCCCTCAGAAGTTGATTTCTTCTCAAAAGGGTATGAGTCGAGTCTTCGCACAGAAATTGATTTCATTCAAAAGAAGTTTACTTTAAAGCAATTGTTTCCTAAAGGATCAAGCAAATTTACAAGTATTTTGGAGCATTCAATTTGTTAAAAACGAGTTTCTCACCAAGAAGAAGCAAGAATACCCTTTTGCGTGCAATAATGTCTCATATTTCGGACAATCTCTCTATAAATAATGGTCAGAATGCGAGGTTGCATAATATACCTCAAGCCAACAGCACAGTGAACTTTTGCTTCCCGAAAGGAGTCCTTGACTGGTTGCTGTTGTTTTCGCAAGTCACAGAATGGTGTGCTTTGTTGTTATTGTCCAGCGGGATGCTTCGAAAATCGTCCGACAAATTTTCAAACTTATAATTTTCGAACTTGTTTTGCTGACTCACTTCGAGAATCGGTGCAATTGGTAACTTCAGCAGTTCGTCTCGATGTTTTGGCCTCGTCACTGCGCCGTCGGCATGCACTGGCGCGAAGGCTTGCCGGAGCCTGATCCTGAAAATTGATGTCCAAAAAAAATAATGTGTTCAGCACCTCTAAATGATGCTCAAAAAGTCTATATTTTCTTCAGAAGAAAATGGAGCATTTCCATGTTTTTTGATCTTCCAAATTTTATTTGTGGCATCAATTTGGAAATTCTACAAATTATAACACTCATGGGGATGTCCATACTTGAACATCTAACACATGTCCGGTTCATGCTTCGTAAGGGGAATGATATGACCCTATAACCCAATGTTCCCAAATGACTCTATAACCCAATATTCCAAGCATTGAGAACAATAACCTCTACCGGCCATTTGAAGCTGTGCCGAATCACTTGAGGAGCTTAAAACATGTGGCCAATCAGACAGTCATTCTGGAAAATGAGACCTCATGCATATAGTTTATCGTTCGTGTAAAAACCTAGGTTGTACAATGATTGAACTGTAAAACAATGGACTCGGGGGAGCTTGTTATAAAATTTCAGTTTTGTGTAGAGGTAAAATTTGACTATTTGGGCATGTGTCTTCCTTCTCTAGGGGGCATCGCCCCCGCGCTCCTCCTACAATTATTTATATGTGGAAATAAATCCTTGGTATATAATAAAATGTCGCAAAGAATAGAATATCCTTGGCTTTTCTGAATGGTCCTGTTTCAATCGGATAAGTTTTTGATTTTCTTACGGCTGGCTATGTCTTTCTTATGCTCGGTTCTTCTAATAACTATAGAGTTAAAACTTAACCCTGGGTTAAACCCTTAACCATAGAGTTAAGTACATTTTTTTATGTGCTGTGGACAATCCAGGCTCTCCCACGCATGGAAGGACTGGGTATCCCACTGCTCAGGCCAAAGAGAAAAGTTTTTTTTTATTTGTATTTCTTAAACTATTCTAAGTTTTACAATCATTAAATTGACACTTAAAAACAGAACTCAACCATTGTTATTGAACAAAAAATCACTTACATAGGGTAGTAAGGTTTCTAATCATCATTCAAACAATTGAGGCAGCACGATTAATCATACACGATTAATCATACAGTTAAGTATATGATTTTAACATTGCTTAACACGGGTTAAGGGTTTTACTCTATTTGGAAAAACCGGACATTAGACGACGGCTCTGTTCATTCAACATCACCAGCCTTCTTCCAGTGGTATGAGAAGCAGATTCCAAACTCGCATCTCTGATGCCAGAATTTTTGCTCTCAGGCTTTGCTCTTTGGCAAATTCTTGCTCTCATGCTTTGCACTTTGGAAAATTTCGCTCTTAGGCTAAGAATCAAACTTGCGGATTTGGAATCTTGGCGTTGAGTTTTAAGCCAGAGAGGATTCTTAATGGGGTCGTCTCCGGAAATCCACGCAAACAGTTTACGCCACAGCGATTGATATCTATACAAGGCTGTGGTTTACGCCAAATGCCAATCAAGGCGAGTCATTGATGATACAATTGTTGTTTTTAAGTGGAGCAATGCAGCACGGAGTTTAAAGTGTTCTCTGTGATTCTCTCCCTCTTTTCCCTTCCCGCCTCTTCTCCCCTCCTCTCTCACTCAATTTCTCTTTCTCTCGCTTTTCCCATTCTTTCTCTCTCCCTTGAAACCCAAAAATAATCCAAAGCGAAAACACACTTGGATACGTAGCTTTATTTTATTTTTGTTTTAAAGCAACAAAGACAGACGATACGTATGCTCGCAAGGAAAGGGAAGAATTGAAATTCCTTTCGCATGGCTCCATGGGAATTACCGAACAAAGCTGTTAAATGGACAATTAACCAAACAGCGGATGTGACTGCGATGGCCCTGTCCCTGGCCCGAGCCCTGGCCCACAACGGTCCAAAAGGGTCAACAACGAAAGAGCCAAATTAGTTGTTTCGCTCTAATATGGCATTTTCACACCTCGGCCTTAGACTTTGGTGGCCCGGTCCTCGAGCTATTTAGAAGAATAGCATCACGCCGTACCTGTCCAATCAATGGTAATAAATATTTGGACCTCAACTCATTCATCCATACCAATCCCCCACTAACACAGCTCTCAGGAAGACACTCGCATAGAAAAATAATTATGTGACGCCGGTGCGAAATACTCACTCGTCCGAGTCATGTCCGGTTTGAGCCTTAACACTTTCTTTCCTGCGTTTTTCGGAGAAAGAAAAACAAAAACGGTGTTCGAAAGTCTTCACGAGACCACTTCAGTCCGATTTTGGAGAATATCTTTACACTTCGAGTGCTTTGGCAGCACACAGGCTCGTGTAATTTTGAGTGCATCGGTTCGATCCACTTTTGGCGAGCAGCAACAACATTGGAAGGATGCACTCTCACTATTGCAGAATTTCCGCAAAATTCTGTCGTGGTGTGTGTCCAATGAAACGAAGAACCACTGTACATGCAATGAGGAATAGGTCCTTGATCGCCGATCGGTATATTTCTCCAAGGGACCAATTGGTCAACAAGATGCGCGTGTTTGAGAAAATTTTATTGTTCGAGTTTTTGCGCCAGACACGGAATATCCATTATGCCACATGCCTGTCCTGTTGCGTCCTGGATTCGGCTACGGTGTACCCTGATTCAGTCAAGCGATAAAGCACCACACATAGCACTGACCATCCATCCATGAGGCACGGACCATGCATACGACAGATGGGGCTCCCAAATGAAGTACACCGGGAAGGCCACCTCATGCTACTCGCGCAGCTCACCACCAGGACAATACTGGATTTGCCTGTAAATTTATTTTTAATGAACAATTCCAGCCAGTCAATAAAAATAAAGTCCGTCTCTTTTTTCTGCGTATACTTACTTATGGTCAAAGTCCACTCTTACTTAAACAAGGCCCTGTCTTTTTCATGAGTTTTATGAACTTGGCTGCCCACGTTCGGCTCAAGACCAACACGTGCCATCGGGAATTCGCAAGTTTTTAGGTATATACCTGCATATGAATTTGGGAATCCGAAAATAGAAAGTTGAAATCTGCGATCAGTAATTTGTGCACTTGTTCATTTCGACTGTCCACGAATGAAATGATTGGGAACATTACTGTACACGCGAAGCTGGAAGTACTTAAAACTTGCATAACTTGAGTTCCTATACTATACCGAGGACTTTCTCACATAAAATCTCCTTGTAGATCCTCACAAGCAGTACAGTGATGTGAAATAATGCAATAAGGATTAAAAGTCAGATGCTGGATTTTTGCGAGTACTCAAGGGTTTTTGAATTGCAACTGCAATTTCAATTCTGAAATTGCAATTGGAACCTACACTCATTTGATTTCTGCCTTTAACCAGCATTTTACGAGTGTTTTCATGTTTTTTGTTATAAAACTCCGATTACAAGGTGCAATTTGCTTGATATCGAAATGGGTCATGTGCTTACTTACGAATTCCTGCTTAAACTTCAACCGATATTCAGCCACGACAACTTTCTCCACTCCTCTTCCATGACTTTTCCGTTTTCCGGCCGTCATTCACTCGGCCCGGGGAGATCAGATCTCCGGCGTCGCGCATCTCGACACTCGATCTCGAAGCAGACTCGAAAGTTCCTGTCATACGCACTGCTGGTGTGTACTTTCTCAATTTTATGACTCTATTTATAAATGCATAAAATTATTCTGAACCCTGAATCAAGAAGTCCATTTAGCCGCACAAAAAGGTTTGAAAGTTTCCCCGAATGTATTCTGATGCAGCCCGGCACTGCAGTGCAATCTCTTCGGTGGGTTGCCTCGAAACTTCAAGCATGTCCATTTCAGTGTGATGTGGACATGGCGTGAGGCACCAATTGCAGACATTGGAAAAACATGCCCAAACAACGACAGGTTTATGGTGGACATCATATGACCACATGATGGGAAAAAGACCTCGATCTGCCACCCTGCTATGCAATATGGTTCTGCAAATGGTGTGACACGTGTCGGTGAAATGTGCCGAGAAAATTGTTGGACGGAGAGTGGGCCCTCGGAAAAGATGGGTCAGTGTCACCGCCTGAATCGAGAGAAACCATGACAATTGACAATCCCTTCGATGAATTTCAATGTCAAAAATCGAAAAAACGTGCAAATAAATGACATGAAATTTGTAAAATCGCAATGTTTATTACTCGTGCAAAACTGCTCCTATTATTGCACTACAAATTGCTCTCAAATACTCTACAAAATTGCAATATTCACTCAAAATTGCAATGTTTACATAAATTCGTAATGTTGATGGTTGTTGATTGAATGGTTCCAAAATTGTTGATGGTTTCACCGCAGAAATTTGCAAGATTGCAATGTTTACTCTTGCAATATTGCCCTACAAATTGCTCTCAAAATTGCTCTTCAAATTGCTCTCAAAAACTCTGCAACATAGCAATTTTTACGCTAAAATGTAATGTTTACACAAAATTGCAATGTCTGCTCTCGTCAGCACAGACAAGTTGATGGTTCCACCTGATGGACATGTCCTGTCATGTTTTCATTTCCGCATGTCCTTTGCAAGAACGGGAAGGCCACAAAGGTGAGAAATCTGACCTTTGTTCTCAAGCAAGCATTCGGGTTGAATTCGAGGTAGGGCAAAATGGGCTATGGTATTCTGTCCAAACTCGACTTTTTCAATTACGCCGTTGCCAACAAAATTGGCGCAAATCTGGGTAAATTCTTCCGCAACGTTTAAAGCATCAAGCGATTCGAGTAGGAATGCCGCACGCGTCCTATCCACTTGCCGCCATCACTCAAATTGAAGTGTCACGTGCTGAGTAAACTCGCAAAATTTCAGGATGATGGAACCATTCAGTTTCTCAAAAAAGGCCACAGCCCGTTTTGCCAGCCGGCCCACTTTGCCCGTCTCTCATTTCATTTTCATTCCATTTTTGAAATTAGCTCACATCAATGAACATTGTCGCCGTGAGGCTCGTCAGGTATAAACAAGAATAAAATCAACAAAATGGGCAAAAGAACGAGGTTAGAAAGTTGTAAAAGATTTAGCCCGCGAAGTGGCCATTTAGAGGACAAGAGACGAGCTCGCAGGGAGAGAATTCCAGTCACAGAACATTCCAATGTCCTCTACCAGTGAACCGAAGAACAATAATCCATAAAAATGCAAGCTTTTTAAAATTCCCTGGGATGTTTTTCACAAGCAAGGTCAAACCCACTTCAGATATTTTTTGGGAATTTTCACAGAAAATTTAGAAATTTTGGAAAAGTCACATTTTATTCGGACAGGAATTTTCTCAAGCTCGTGGACGTGGAGATAATGGAGTTTAGCGCACTGTGCTAAGTGTTTGCTAAATCTAGTTTTATCGTGGGCTCGCGAATTAATTGACTTATCTTTGGCCGTAGATTCATTGCTCCTCGGAGCACGAAATGGCGGGCACTGCGAGCGAGTGGCTGGTCATTTCCATATCGGCTGAAAAATGTCAGAATGTCAGACAGTGACAACGAAACCGTGGGCAGATTTTAGCGGGACAATCCCAAAAATCTTTGCATCACTTCCAGCGTTAGAAAAACGTCAGTGATGATCATTTCGCGTATGCAAACAGCATTTAATTAGAGAAGAAAACAGGCCGAAACAACAGCACTACCTACATTCTGAAACATTTATTGCCACTTAATAAACAAAACAAAAATAAACGGTATAAAAATTAATTCAGCGCCCCTGCATGCGCAGACGCTGCACCTATTATAGACTCTTGTCGCGGCGACATCCTGACGCCGAATTGCAAAATCTTTCAGACAACGGTCACAATAAACAAGCTAAGAACAATTATGCAAATATTTGGTATTGGCCGTAATTTTATGAAATTACCAGCAATTGAACCTACGCGTTGAACTTAATTGCAAACTGCGTTTTTGTTGAATCATGCTTTAGCTACGGGGATTCGCATAAAATAAGAACTTAGTTGGTATTTGGATTCGCATAAAATAAGAACTTAGATGGTGTTTGTGCAAACATAATGCTCGTGACGGAATCATTCAGATGTTTTTGCGTGCGGATGAGAAGCGTTATGTTGACAGCATGGGCTACTTTATAAAACAAGTTCAGTATTCTCAGTTCAACAACCTTCCGTCACCATTCACTTCCCATTGTGAATACCTTTTACTCCATAACTTTCATATCATCCTTCATCATTTTCATCTACTTTTTACCGTTATGCCGCTATTTCTTTCCCTTCAGATGCGTCAGCGTTGTCCAATCTTTGCAAAGGTCGCCTCCAATCGACAGTCCTTGCAAATCACAAAATCCATTTTGTGCCCCAACTCACCGTAAGTGGTCGGTTTTTTTCGTCTTCCCTTCGTCATCCTCTGCCAAAATAAAATCCTTAGAAATTCTGAAACTGTTATCAGAATTTCAACGCAAACCGCAACATTTTTCCTGTTCTTGATGTCGAACCGCCATATTTTTCTGGTTTGCGATGTTTCCGTTTGGTTTATATAGGTTGAGCCCGATCGCTAACAAAACTTCAAGTGTTTCTGAGTTTCCTCCCATGTCCAAGAACGGAAAAACAAAACCTCCAATTATTCTTTGTTGATTCATTGCGAAACGACTGAATGATTGGCTCCCATGATTGGCGCAATTGACACATTTCCACCTTTTGCACCCCTCAATTTTTAAAAAAGAATCGTGTGCATGCAAAAAGGTGTGAAACAGGCGATTGTGGGCATATTTTCTATGAGCCAACCATACATTTTCGCCCTCACTTCCCACAATTTAAGACGGCACATTGCTAACTTAAATTAAGATAGCACAGCAGTTGCCTTAAATCAAGACAGCGCAAACTGTCTTAAATTTAGACGGTGCAAACAAGGCGAAAACTGTCTGAAAATCTAAAGTTCGCATGAATTATCTTAATTTAAGATTCCAAATCCAAATTAAGAGAAAATTTTAAGACAGGATTAAACATTTCCGCCATCTTAAATATTTTCAGACGCTTTTTTATCTTGATAATTCGTACGTGTCTTAATTAAACTAAGAGATTACAGCAGTGTTTCAGAATCTGCTGTCTTATTTTAAGATAATTTTTCAGTGCGTGATCTAGAGTGTAGGGAAGCAAAAAGCACACCTTTTTTTAGATAACTGAATGATATCCCAAACCCTTGACGAAAATAGCATTAGAAGCAATCCAAACGCAAAAACATTTGCGAGAAATACACGTTATCTAAGTATACCAGTGGATAAAAACCATATAGAAGAACATTTACCACAGAATCGAATGGTTCACGGTGCCTGTATGCGCGAGGTGATTTAGTATTGGAGGACAGTAATTAAAAGCATGTTAGTAATGGAAATCGTAAATCAAGTTGCTGGGAGACAGAATTAATTTCAAATGCATTTTCTCGCTTTGTTCTTTTTTCCTTTTCGGTGGTTCGAATTCTTGTGTTGTTCGGTGGATCTTGTTTCCAGACAAGCGGCCGGGTTACATCAACTGTTTTTCTGTCGGTCGAGGTTGTTCAATTCAAGTTGAGCCCTTTGCAAGCTTCCAATAATGTCGACGGCCTTTGCAAAGAAAACCATTCATTTTATACCTGGCTATCTCTAAACGTGTCTGGAGGAGATTTCAAATGCTTTCCGGAATCTCTGCGTAAAACTCAGGTGTTGGACTACTGAGTCATCTCCGCGCAATGGGCCAAAGGGGTAGCCAAAGGGGAAGAAAATCAAATTTCCAACATTAGAAAATCCAACTTTCAACAAAAATATGCTATTTTTTGTGAAAGCATCAATGCGTTCTGGAATTGCGATTAACTCTCCAGAAAGCCTAAAGAACTTTGTCAAACAAAAACAATTTTGTCGGTCGTCAGGCAAACGAAGGTTTGAAAATACCGCAGATCGCCATCATGGTGCAGGGTAAGTAAGCGAAAAATAACTAGTTGAATGAGCTTTGAGAAAGGGTTTCAAAATCCACTCCCAGCGAACGATGCTTCAGTTTATCAGCAGGAAAGATCTTTTTGGAGATGCATGTTCTCGCTGTTTTTAGTTTCCAATTCACCATTCAAAAACATTTCTACAATAGTTTGCTTCAATAGTTTGCTTCAATAGTTTGCTTCAATAGTTTGCTGCAATAGTTTACTTCAATAGTTTGGTGCAATAGTTTGCTTCAATAGTTTGCTTCAATAGTTTGCTTCAATAGTTTGCTTCAATAGCTTGCTTCAATAGTTTGCTTCAATAGTTTGGTTCAATAGTTTGCTGCAATAGTTTGCTTCAATAGTTTGCTTCAATAGCTTGCTGCGATAGTTTGCTTCAACAGTTTGCTTCAATAGCTTGCTTCAATATGGTTTGCTTCAACAGTTTGCTGCAATAGTTTGCTTCAGAGTTTGCTGCAAAGGTTTGCTTTTCAAGTTGCAGTCGATAGAAGAAATCTCGCCCATCATCTATTGTCCGTATGCAACCCATTCCATCAACAACCCATGAATGCAGCAATGAGAACATTATACGAGTGTGTCAAAATTTCGGTATCTAAATGACATAATTTCTCAAAATGGTGATGTGATGCCATCATTCCCAACTACCTCTTTGAAGGTGACATTCATGTTTTTGATGGCATTATCAGTCACTGATGCCGGCAACTGGAAAGAAAGGTGCTATTGGTTGCAACAGCCATCACTTTGATTCATTGGTTATTGTTAGCAAACATGTGATCACATTCACATTCACCTGATAAATTGTTTTTTTTTTCTGCTTCTTGAAACAATCTGCAAGTCTGCAACAGCGGGATTGGCTGCCGTGCGGCGCCGTCTGAGTGCCCACGCGACAAAAGATCACATCTGTTGTCGAGAGAATACGAGTGGGATGTGCCTTCTGGTTTCCACCGTGGTTTCAACGTCATCATCAGATTGTAGAAACCTTTCCTAAAATCAACTGTTATTCGTAGATGGCGCGTGCCAACTGCAAATCAAGGACCAAAGAGGCTCCGTGTCTTGTGGTTTTCGAAATCGGCCGTTGCGACTGCCACTCCGAATGGACGGTCCGGTCCTTCTGATTGGGTCACAAGTTCGTGGACACATCATTCAAAGCCCATTTTGTGCAAATTGTTACATTTTTGTCATTGTCTGGTTTCCCTTATACTTTGAGCAACAACCTGATGGAAGAGTTATCAACTATATCAGATGGAATGGTTGCAAAATCACTTCCCAATTGCAGTGCCCTTAAAAAGGAGAGCTACCGATTTGCCCATACGGTTTTTTTCGCAAACGTTTTTAGTGTAAGTTCCTCAATTTCGGTTCACTATAAATTTTGGTTGTTGGGAATGAAAACATTCTTGGGAACTTGTTGATTGCTTGTCGAGGCACGCATGGCGAGTACCGTCACTGCATGAAACGTTTCAACAGAAGAATCAAAGTGCCAAGTTGACGTAAATCTGGAATTAGCGGGCTTCTTCTATGCCCTCAAAGAAACAATGTTTCAGTCGAAGAACCACGTCCATCACGCTCCGAGGAGCATTTTGGAGCACATCACTGGAAAACTCGCGCAAAGGGTTTTAAAAGCCGCAAGTTCCTGCCATGGAAACTCTGCCATATCCATGTCGGAAATGGCAGGAAATCGATGAAATTCAAAAACGAAAAAATCCGGTTTAGGCATTGAAAAAAGCGAAAAGAAAAACTTGTCTGCGAGGTCGATTCGTAAGATGCATTTGCATATGCCAGTGTGCAGGCCTGACCGCCTTGCCATGACTTGCGGCGCCAACTCGCGTGTGTCAGCTTGTCTCCGTGAAAGTGGACATGAATTTTGTGCCGATGTTTTTCAAAGGCAAATGATGCAACAACGTGACGACACGGCAATCGTCCCCCTCCCGACACCTGAGGTCGTAGATCTTCGTCAAAGTTCGGTCACAGAGCAGCCGTCTGCCAGCAACCGTGACAATAATCCTTTGGTGTTGTTTTTGCTTGTGTGCTGCGATCTTTGCATAATCCCATGTTTTCTGATGCGATAATTAGACCTTCATGCACATTCGTGTAGCCTATAACATTTCCCAGAATGTGACCAAAGGTATTTTCGTCTGTCATAAAGGCGAAAGAGTTCAACAGCACAACCTGAAGCGTTTGTCCCTTTTTCTGAAAGTGGGCCAATTTTGCGTTTTCGATTTTCAAAAAATCCTCTCCATGGGAGATGTTCTATGATTTTCAGCAAGTCAAACATTCCCAGTAAAACATATAGGGAAGGAATGCGCTTTGTACCTGCTGAAAACTCTCTTGGAAATCCAACATTTCTCCAGAATTCCCCCAGAATACCTTCTGTGCGTGTCCCATGAATTTCCCCTTTCGGAATTGAGGTGTTTGCGAAACGTTCGAACTGAAGCGGGTATATATTTGTTTCCTGGCCGTCCATTAAATTTTTGTGCAACAGACAGCGGGTGTTCATGTGATGTGCTATAGTGTCTCAGCAGCCAGTGAGAGTTTCACAGCACTCGCAAGCCGCACTGATCTTGAGATCCACCTTGAATGGTTATGCTTTCGCTATGGAAAAGTTTGCGTAACGCGAGCGGCATCGGTCTGATATCTGTTTCAACATCTTGCTGATATCGGAGTGGATAACAAGAAATCGACTCCGCAGTGATAAATAAAAGTTTCCGTTTGCTTAAATCACAAGATGATGTCAAGCTTAGGTGGTACAGGATGTCATGGATCAGTTTGCGGCACAAATTGCGAGATATCTGCTTACTATGGAGAAGAGAATGCAAACAGCACGGCAATTTGTGAAAGAGAAAAACGAGCTTTGCACGTTCTACGAAATCGCTACACAGGAGCAGAGTGCAGAAGGTCCGCAACCCCACGGTACAATAAAGTCATGAACAACGCTGCAATCTGTCTATAATTCAGAAAAATGTGTTTGCATATGCTCCAAATTAGTCGGGGCAATTA
>JASGXE010001663.1:0-14370 GCA_030068105.1 Sinentomon sp. SZTP_YWyxl
TGTGCAGGCAATGAGTGAGTAGTGGAACATCATGGCAAAAACGGATTCGTCAAATTGAAAGGTGGAAGGGTACATTAGGGTGGGGCAGGTACATGGATCTGGAATCCGAGAAAGAGTGTGTACTGTGTACGCACGCAGAGAAAGGAGAGAGATTGAACAGGAGCAGTGGCATCGGTGGAGAAGGGAAGTGTTACAAAAAAGCTCACTGACTGGGTACCTATTCTGCAAAGGATCAAATGAGTTGGGATGGAATATACAGGGTGTTTAGTAAATGGCTCCCATAAACCGGTTTTTCGGAATGTCCTGGTTCCCCTGAGTAGAAATGATAGAGGGAAGAATTTTGCCACGACCCCCCATTTCCAAGATATGGAGCCTCGAAAGTTCCCAAAATGAACCTTTTGGGGAAGCTCTGGGGTTGTTGCTTTTGCCCATAAAGGTCCCATCTTTTGAGAGTGGGTTCTCCTTGAGAAATACTAAAGAAAAGATTCAGCAGTTAAATGTAGTCCGGTGCCCCAATTTGCTGATATGAACTCCCAAAAAATCACTCCAGGAAATGTACGGAAATTTCTGTTGGGCTGTTTTTCAACTTGGGCTGATTTCAGTGATTTGGTTGCGATGCGACTGGAATGTGCTTGCCTAGCAAGACCATGAACCCCTCCTCGCGGAAAATGCTATCTGGCCAATAAAAGCTATGGTAAACAACATTTATCCACCCCAACAAGTGCTGGTAAAATCCACGAAATCAGCTAATTTAGGGAGCTCTCTTTCAGTTGCAGAAATACCGTTGTGTCCCCATGTTTTTCGCCAAACAATAATAGCCGAATGTGGCAGTTCATGTTTGTGCCAGGCTGACACATTTTGGTCGCATAGCAACCAAAGCACTGAAATCAGCCCAAGTTGAAAGACAGCCCAACAGAAATTTCCGTACATTTCCTAGAGTGATTTTTTGGGAGTTCATGTCAGCAAATTGGGGCACCGGACCACATTTGACTACTGAATCTTTTCTTTAGTATTTCTCAAGACGAACCCACTCTCAAAAGATGGGACCTTTATGGGCAAAAGCAGCAGCCCCAGAGCTTCCCCAAAAAGTTCATTTTGGGAAAGACTACCTAGGAACCTATGTGGGTCTAACTGTGTTATCTTCTACTTCTTTTTCTTCTACCTAATCTCATGTTGTTGGCTTTGTTTCTCCATTTCGTCATTTCTCTACCTTCTTCCGTTTCTTTTACCTATGTCTCACTTTTATTCGCTTTTTTGCATATTTTCATTTGAGATTGCGAATGGGTATGTTGTGGTGTGTGTGTGCGTGTGCTGGTTAATGCTGCATGCTTGATGCTGATGGTAGGGGAGGTCTTGTCTGGGTCACGTGTGTATGACTGTTGTGTGCCTGTATTGAATGCTATATGACTTGGCCCCGTCCACATTCCGATGATATGTTTTTCCACACTCCTATACCTACCCTCCTCAGTACTCCTCACCCCTCCTTCCTTTACCCTTTCCTATCCTTACGAATGTTGCAGCCGACGGTCGCGTGTCCTTCCCTTCCCTCCCTTCCCCTTCCCAGGTATATGATGCCATTTGCTGTCATATGTGAGAACTTGCTGTTCTCCATTGACGATTGCCTTTTGGCATAATAACCTGCTGAAAGCAGCATCTGATACCTATACCTATACCTATAGACCTATACCTATGGATGTGGACAGGGGTGTTCACAAAGAGCAGGAATTGGCGCTTGTTCGTGAGCGACTGGGAATAGGGAGGGAGAAGGAATCAGACCAGTGGGTGGAACATTCGAAGCAATATCTTGTGAATTGGAAGGGAAAGGTTTCTGCTGCCTAGGAGTGAGGGTGGTTGGAGATTTTGTTTTTCTTTATCTATTTTTTCGGATCCAATCTGGTGCATTGCCACGGGGTTGATATACATGAGGTTTGGGAAAGGGTCGGGGACCCACGCCCAGACCTAAGCCGGGAACCTGCCCGGAGACAGCGGCCCATGCTGGCGGCCCCCCACTGGGTGGTCAGTGCAAAACCTTTTTCACGCAGCTGGGAAGAGGGAGTGTGCGTACTGCTGGCGAACACCGCTGGTGCTTCCGTGACTCCCTGCGTTAGTTAACCGAGCTTATGCCTGACAGCGCTCTCGCCGCGTGACTGACACAAGGCGAACCATTCCCCCGTTGTTGTGCACTGGAAAGGGGAAGTTCTCATCTTTATTTCATTTAATTCACTTTCTTGCGTCTCTTATTTCTTTCTTGTATTTCTTTATGTCATCTTTATTTCTTTTCTTTTTATTCTTTTTAAAAGCTGCCTCTTTTGAAGTTGCTTTGCTTCCTTCCTTCATCGTTTTTTTTTTCTCTTTCTTTTTTTTCTCCTGTTTTAGATAACAAACGAATGTCAAGGTGAGCAGTTGGATGAACTGTGGTAACGGATGTCTGATGAACTCAGGAGATGACACGGAATGAAGGACGAAGGAGGTGTAGGTAATGATGATAATCTTGCCCAAAGGATGATTGATCTGGCGCTGAGCCAATGATGAAGGATTTGTGACATCACTGCAGTGTGTGTGTGGACTGACCAGGTGGAATGGAGGAGGCTGGATCGTTCCCTTGGAATGGACTGATTTGGTATAAGGGAAGTTGTTCTTTTTGTTTTGTTTTTATCATTTCTGTCGGTTGTTTCTTCTTCTTAAGGTCTGGTGAAAAGACGCCGTAAACCTTACTTGAGTCTTGAGTCGGTTGGGAATTGGGAGAAAGGACGAGAAGAGTATGCAGGTGGTGCAGGCAGAGACCGAAAAGTCTCTGTGCAGGTGAAGCGTTACCGACCTGCTGAAATGGAAAAGCAGTGTCTGTGAGAGTGATTCGATCCGGATATTTTGTCCAATGCTGCGTTTGTGAGTGTGTCTGAGTTTTGAAGTTTTTGCTCTCTCGATAAATTGGAAGGAAGGCAGTTATTGGCGAAAAGCAGCTGAAAAACATACACTGGGGACGAACTAAAATGCGGGCCGCGGACCATGGGAGACATCAGGTTCCGCAGAAAAATTGATTTTTTGCGGAATTTCAGCACACAGGTCAAGTTCGGTTGGAAGTTTCTGCAGATTCCGCGATGTCCGCATTTCTAAAGAAGGACCCAGGTTTGAGTCTTTGATGAGATGGATGTGGAGGGTCGGTGTCTTTGATAGACGTTTTTGTGTTCAGGCACGGACAGACGAGGCGTTTTTGCCGCACGCGGGGTACGGCTTTCCCGTGCACGACAAAAAAGCTTCGTGTGACAACTTTTTGGCGAGTGATTATCGCCTGGGCGTCCGCTTTCAATGTCAAATTTGTTGAACATTTCAGGCGGGCCGCCGCGGGATTTGCGTGCTGCATGTGAGAAAGATGAATAATAATTGTGAAGGCTCCTACTCACATATTGGCCGAAGCCAACAGGCAAAGATGCACAGCAAAGCATTGAGCAAAGAGATCGAGCTTGCAAGCTCTGGGTTTTCAGAAGGGCCCTTCTTTGGCATGGGGAATGTGATCCCCACACCAAATAAGGGCCCTTAATTCTGGATGCCCATATCACAAAAATACCATTTCAAAAGCTTGGTAGGTAGGTAGGTAGGTTCTCGGCATTTTAATTAGAAATATTGTTGAAAGTGAGGATTTGCCCTTTGATGGGGCCGTCGAAACGTTACCGTCCACTGTGCATCCTTGACAGGCTTTCCGCTTCCCCAGATCTATTATGGTATTTTATCTTTTTCTCTGCAATCTAGAGGGGGTGCCTGTGGGCCCCCAATAGGACTATCATTTAATTGTTTTTGGACTTCAACAATTCACCCACATAATTACATCATGGTCTTAATGTTTCCTACAAGTGCAGGATTTGTTTCACCTCTGCCAATTCCTCGGTGCATATGCTTCTCTTCCTTCGCTGTGGAATTTGCGCTCCTTGCAACCACTCATTTTCATCAAGGTAAGAATTATTCTAATTGTGAAAAAAAAATTCTCAAATTCTGCATCTGTCCGGACCTGCCGAGCTGTCTCCACCTCTGTAATCACCACAAAATTGTGCATGGCAATCTGAAAAGTAAAATCATGCGGGAGAAAAATTGCTAAAATTGGTTACCTAGTTCTTGTGTTTTCATGTTTTGTTTTTAATTTTATTTTAATGTCATGACTTGTTGTAGGTAATTTGTTTAATTTTAATTAAAAACAACACTTAGGTAACTGGGGTAACTTGGTTTTTAAGGGTAATATGGACTTCTCGGGGTCCATGTTACCCCAAATAGCTCTTAACCATGTTTTTACTTGTTTTTTCCAGGAACTTTTATTTTCTAGACAAATGTCACATTGCAGTTTTAAAACTTGGTCATTTCAGAAATGGTTTATGTCCATCTTTTTGCCACATGCTAAAAATATTGCAGGACAAAAAGTCCTTATTGGTGATAATTTTGCTTAGCCATTTTTCGATAGAAGTTGTCAAAGCAGCCCAGGAAAATGACATTTACTTCTGTTGCCTCCCACCCAACACAACACACGTGATGCAACCACTCGATGTAGCTAGGTATGTTCCACCCTTTCAAGATAAAGTGGAGGCAGATCTTGCAAAGGTGGCGTAAAGAAACACGTCGCGCTGGTAGCATCCCCAAAGAGCATTTTCCTGGCCTGCTTAGAAGACTTGGAATCAGATTGATGAGAATATTTCAGCCAACTTGAAGGCTGGATTCTGTGCCACAACTTGTCTTTTTCCTTTCAACCCTGAAGAAGTTCTGACAAAATTCAGTGAAGACAAGTATTATGTTCCTTCATATTACCTGAATTCGAAAGCTTTTCTGTGCCAATTTTGTATGAGAATTAACCTTTTGCTTACTCCGAAGTTTTACAGGGAGGCAGTTGCTGTTCCGATTGTTACGCTCACGTAATTTTGCTCCAAGTAGATATAAAAGCCGGTTGGTTTTCTGCATTAGAATGAAGTTTGCATCCGGTGCTCGGCACATCTGATCCCTGTTTATTACGCTCACGTAACAACCGTCATACGGGGTCACCCACACCTCTTGCAATCCGCCTCACAGGCACGGAAGAAATTCGGTTTTTTTTCTGGGAAATGTTTGTGTTTGTTTTCAATATTGAGAGGCAACCCGCGAGGTGAGGAAGATTGTTGTGCACTGGAAAGGGGAAGTTCTCATCTTTATTTTCATTTAATTCACTTTCTTGCGTCTCTTATTCTTTCTTGTATTCTTTATGTCATCTTTATTTCTTTTCTTTTTATTCTTTTTAAAAGCTGCCTCTTTTGAAGGTGCTTGCTTCCCTCCTTCATCGTTTTTTTTTTTCTCTTTCTTTTTTTTTCTCCTGTTTTAGATAACAAACGAATGTCAGGTGAGCAGTTGGATGAACTGTGGTAACGGATGTCCTGATGAACTCAGGAGATGACACGAATGAAGGACGAGGAGGTGTAGGTAATGATGATAATCTTGCCCAAAGGATGATTGATCTGGCGCTGAGCCAATGCCAATGATGAAGGATTTGTGACATCACTGCAGTGTGTGTGTGGACTGACCAGGTGGAATGGAGGAGGCTGGATCGTTCCTTGGAATGGACTGATTTGGTATAAGGGAAGTTTGTTCTTTTTGTTTTGTTTTTATCATTCTGTCGGTTGTTTCTTTCTTCTTAGGTCTGGTGAAAAGACGCCGTAAACCTTACTTGAGTCTTGAGTCGGTTGGAATTGGGAGAAAGGACGAGAAGAGTATGCAGGTGGTGCAGGCAGAGACCGAAAGTCCTCTGTGCAGGTGAAGCGTTACCGACCTGCTGAAATGGAAAAGCAGTGTCTGTGAGAGTGATTCGATCCGGATATTTTGTCCCAATGCTGCGTTTGTGAGTGTGTGTCTGAGTTTTGAAGTTTTTGCTCTCTCGATAAATTGGAAGGAAGGCAGTTATTGGCGAAAAGCAGCGCTGAAAAACATACACTGGGGACGAACTAAAATGCGGCCGCGGACCATGGGAGACATCAGGTTCCGCAGAAAAATTGATTTTTTGCGGAATTTCAGCACACAGGTCAAGTTCGGTTGGAAGTTTCTGCAGATTCCGCGATGTCCGCATTTCTAAGAAGGACCCAGGTTTGAGTCTTTGATGAGATGGATGTGGAGGGTCGGTGTCTTTGATAGACGTTTTGTGTTCAGGCACGGACAGACGAGGCGTTTTTGCCGCACGCGGGGGTACGGCTTTCCCGTGCACGACAAAAAAGCTTCGTGTGACAACTTTTTGGCGAGTGATTATCGCCTGGGCGTCCGCTTTCAATGTCAAATTTGTTGAACATTTCAGGCGGGCCGCCGCGGGATTTGCGTGCTGCATGTGAGAAAGATGAATAATTGTGAAGGCTCCTACTCACATATTGGCCGAAGCCAACAGGCAAAGATGCACAGCAAAGCATTGAGCAAAGAGATCGAGCTTGCAAGCTCTGGGTTTTCAGAAGGGCCCTTCTTTGGCATGGGGAATGTGATCCCCACACCAAATAGGGCCCTTAATTCTGGATGCCATATCACAAAAATACCATTTCAAAAGCTTGGTAGGTAGGAGGTAGGTTCTCGGCATTTTAATTAGAAATATTGTTGAAAGTGAGGATTTGCCCTTTGATGGGGCCGTCGAAACGTTACCGTCCACTGTGCACCTTGACGGCTTTCCGCTTCCCCAGATCTATTATGGATTTTATCTTTTCTCTGCAATCTAGAGGGGGTGCCTGTGGGCCCCCAATAGGACTATCATTTAATTGTTTTTGGACTTCAACAATTCACCCACATAATTACATCATGGTCTTAATGTTTCCTACAAGTGCAGGATTTGTTTCACCTCTGCAATTCCTCGGTGCATATGCTCTCTTCCTTCGCTGTGGAATTTGCGCTCCTTGCAACCACTCATTTCATCAAGGTAAGAATTATTCTAATTGTGAAAAAAAAAATTCTCAAATTCTGCATCTGTCCGGACCTGCCGAGCTGTCTCCACCTCTGTAATCACCACAAAATTGTGCATGGCAATCTGAAAAATAAAATCATGCGGGAGAAAAATTGCTAAAATTGGTTACCTAGTTCTTGTGTTTTCATGTTTTGTTTTTAATTTTATTTTAATGTCATGACTTGTTGTAGGTAATTTGTTTAATTTTAATTAAAAACAACACTTAGGTAACTGGGGTAACTTGGTTTTTAAGGGTAATATGGACTTCTCGGGGTCCATTACCCCAAATAGCTCTTAACCATGTTTTTACTTTGTTTTTTCCAGGAACTTTTATTTTCTAGACAAATGTCACATTGCAGTTTTAAAACTTGGTCATTTCAGAAATGGTTATGTCCATCTTTTTGCCACATGCTAAAAATATTGCAGGACAAAAAGTCCTTATTGGTGATAATTTTGCTTAGCCATTTTTCGATAGAAGTTTGTCAAAGCAGCCCAGGAAAATGACATTTACTTTCTGTTGCCTCCCACCCAAACACAACACACGTGATGCAACCACTCGATGTAGCTAGGTATGTTCCACCCTTTCAAGATAAAGTGGAGGCAGATCTTGCAAAGGTGGCGTAAAGAAACACGTCGCGCTGGTAGCATCCCCAAAGAGCATTTTCCTGGCCTGCTTAGAAGACTTGGAATCAGATTGATGAGAATATTTCAGCCAATTGAAGGCTGGATTCTGTGCCACAACTTGTCTTTTTCCTTTCAACCCTGAAGAAGTTCTGACAAAATTCAGTGAAGACAAGTATTATGTTCCTTCATATTACCTGAATTCGAAAGCTTTTCTGTGCCAATTTTGTATGAGAATTAAGTGCCTGTTTCATGCTTGAAAATTAAAAAAAAAAAGATGAATTTCAACACTATATTGCTTTGTGTCTTTTTTAAAACAATTCTGGGGGGTCCGTGTTCCCCGTATCTCTGCAAACTTGACCCCAGCAATGCTTTTAAATGGATTTTCAGGGTGGGGTCCAAGTTGCCCCAAATCACGGGGCAACTCGGACCCCTTTTAAAAACAAAAAAAAGCCCAAGCTGCTCCAAAACCTCAAGTTTGGAGCAGTGGGCACATTTTCAAGACTTCAATTAATGTTATATCTAAAGTGGTCCCACACCTCTGAGAGGTCAGGTAATGTCTCAGTTGAGCGAGTGCAAAAACTGGGTCTAAGTTACCCCAGTTGACGGTACCTAATTGTGGAACCCCGGGGACTCTTCAAATATTAAAATTGTAGAATTGGGGAAACCTCCCCTTTGAGTTGTTTTACGTTTTCGGGGAAACTGATTCTTTGGGGAACTTATAGGTAACACACCTCTGGACTTTTCTGGCATTTGACCACGTCAAATCCCAATAATGAGAATTTACAGCCTCTTATTTCAGGCTCACTTGAAACTTTCGGCGCTTGTGCCGACGATATGACCTCTTGTTCTGGATCTCTGACAACACCAAATTCCCGTGGATCCGGGGTGATTCACTTGAAACGATACTTGTCCTCTTATTTCAAGATGATGTTTTTTTCAAAAAATCTTTGCTTATATGAGTTCCACACACTGAGGTCCACACACTGAGCCCTGAGGGATGCCACTGGTTAGAGGTTTCCGTTCTGTGACAAGAGAACACACAAAGGTTTTGACAAGGTTAGGGCCAAGTTCAGTTCGGCCTTAATTTTCTTTTTGTGAGTTTTTTGCCCATTTGGAAAAACAATTTTTTCCAAATTATGCAGATTTCAGGATTAGGCAGAGCTGCAAAAAGTTGGTAGCATTGCTCCCGGGGTCAGTTGTGGGCCGACCGGGATCGAAGTGGGCCAGTGAGCAAAAAAAAGCTCTCAGACTTTCTTTCGGGATGGAAAATGGAGATTGGCGAGTGAAATAAGCCTTTTGAATTTTTCGACCGGGATCGATCGAAACGGGCTGACGAGAAAAAAAAAATCTCTTCGACCAAAATATGACCAAGCTCAAAAATCCTTGCTCCAGGGCTCCAAACGACTCTTTGCAGCCGTGAGAATAAGTAGGTAGGTTGCTATTTTTTTAGTGAACAGTGGTACCTATAGTAGGTAGGTAGGCCCTACCTAGTTTGTGGTTGCCCGTTCTGGTGACTCAAATGAATGCCGTGGAAATTCTGATTTGCCCATTGAGACGATCTGCTTGCACCTGATGTAGGTTGCTTTACTAACCTACCTAATCATTGTTTCATCCTGCAGTGATTTTTTTTATCTAGGTTCTGATATCGTTGCTGTGTGTGGCAATATTTCATAAAACATGGCCTTAAAAAGGGCACTGCTGATTCTTGCAGAAGGAGCCGAAGAAATGGAAGCTGTTATTTCAGCCGATGTTCTCAGAAGAGCCAATGTATGCACTTGTTTGATCAGTAATAGAATGCATAGGTTGAAAATAGCATAGGCCGACCATTTTTTATATTTAGGCCCTCCATTTTTTGATGTTTAATAGTTCTTATTTTTTATCAATATTTTGGCTGCAGCAGCTGATATTCAGACGTTTGCACCCTTTGTCAGTGAACAGAGGAATGTAAAATTTCGAGATGAGATCCGTGAATGAAAAATGTGGATTTAAGGGGCCAGCCAGTTTCCTTGCCCACCCAATTGAAAAATTCACAGCCTGTATGTTTTTCTTCCTTTTTTCGAAGGCTTCCTTCTTCCTTGGCTCTCCGTCTGCTGCATTCAGGAAACTGGTTCCCAACTTTGGTTGCCAAGGCACAAAGACACAAGCACTGTGACTTCACTCTCTCCGAGACCCATTGAATGGTCATTTGCTCGGGAACCTGCTGTGGCATGGACCTGCAGGGCAGAAAATCGGCAGAAAACAAATGTTGGTCACATGCGTCATGCGTGTAAACTTGGGCTCACTACCTCGTTGTACCATATTTTTTGCATTCAACTTCTTGGTGCCACAGCTGCGGCATAAAAGTGGCAATTTGAACAAAACATCCAGGTAATTGTGTCGGGCTACATGAGTATTGAGTGGTTGCTCATCACTCATGGCATATCCGTGCTGTCAATACATCCAGATGCTCTTGCAACTCTCTTGCTTGCAACTCTGTTTCGAAAAGCTCCCAGACTTTGGCAATGATCTGTCTCAGCAATCAGTAGATATATCATGAGAGCATGACAACAGTTTACAGATGTGCTGATTGTTGAACCCCCAAATTTTCAGCCTCCTGGAATACTGTCCCGACAGCCATTCCTTTCGGAAATGCCAGAATTTATCTGTCAAAGTCTGGAAATGCTTTGTCTGGAGATGCTTTGCACCATTGACATTTGCACCAAATATCAAAAAACCAATTGCTATGGTGCACCAAATGTCAAATGCTTTGCACCATTTGACATTTGCACCATGACATTTAAATATCATTCTTTTTTGAGGAATTCAAAGTCGTTTGTCATCACATCTGACCTATTGTCGCCTTCCGAATTTTGCAGCTTTGAGGTTGGGAAGCCCCATGGACTAGGGACTAGGTAAAGCTACACAAGTTTTAAAGCTTGTTGTCAAATGTCAATTATCAATAACATTGTTGTACCTAGGTAGCTTTCAATGCTTGAGCTGAAAATCTTTTTTTCTTCATCTGAATTTTGCTTCTCTTGTAAAAAAATGGAGCAATCAGGTGTGGTGAAGCTTGACATGTAGGCAAATGACAAACTCGAAAATCTTACGTCATTAATTCGAGCTGTAAACAAAAACCAAAACAACTTTTCTAACCGTACACTTTTGGTTTATTCTCGGGTATCATTGCGATATTCAAGAAGTATGTACGACATTTCAGAAGAGCATCTAAACTAAGCTCGTTCCTTTTTAATTGTCATTGAAACAGCAAGAAGCTCATGAGATGCATCAAACAGACTGTTGTTATTTTGGCTTTTGCACCACGTTGAACGTGCAGTTTCACCCTGGAGTTGACTGGGTGCAAAACATTTCCAGACTTTGTTGGGAACCTGTAGCAGCCTCAGATGGTTGAGATGTTTTCCTGGCCTTCATGGATGACCTCAAAAGAGAGATTAAGTTGCCCGCACTCTGTTGCTAGCGCGTTGTCAATATCTCTGCTTTGTTCTTTAATGGGCTGTGACCTTTTAAAAATTCAAACACAAGTGGCTATATTCCCCATTGCAACTCACTCTCATGTTTAACTCATTAGTCAATTCAACAGACGGATGCATCTTTCAATGCAACATTGGAAAAAGAATGGCTAATCCTTCTGCATAGATATTAAATTTTCTCAAGACAGATCTGTTCATTGAATTGATTAATGAGTTGAACCTGAGGGTGAGTTGCTATGGGGAATATGAGCGAAGCCGAAAGACACTTTAAAAAAGGCAATATTTTTGTTTTTTATGGATGCTTGGCACCAATGCTGATTTTGCTGAAAAATGGGCCGGACACAAATGCTTGGACATTTCAACAGAAGTTGAAAATCATCAAAAGTTGAAAATCAAATTCTACAGACCACTTGTCATGTGCCCTGGCCAGAGTGTAGCTTGACCCTATGAGTAATAATTGGAGCCATGATGAGGAACAGGCAGAAATTACTGGGGCAATATTATTTTTGATCCCATATGGCACTTAAATGTTGTTTTTGATATCGTGGTGAAATTTTGTTCCAAAATGAAATGGTGTTATTTGACCTAAATTTTTGGCTTGTTGCAATGAACATTAAAAAGGCAAATGAAAGATTTAGGTATGTTGAACCTTTTTTTTGTTGTCTCTTGTTTTTAATAAGGCTGAGCAGAAATTAAAAATATGAGAAATGTGAACGCAGGCATTTTTGAGCAAAAATATTGTTTGGTCTCCCGATATCAGACATCGCTTGAGAATTTTCCCATCTTGCAAGTTTTGGATCTACAGCCTCGGTTTTGGATTTTTGGTGCATTGCAGCAAACTTCCAACAAAAAGTTAGGGCCTATCAAAAATTTAATCTCCACATAGGCCTATCCGACTAGACTGTCGTGAATGGGCAGTTTTGGATCCTGCAATTCAAACATTGCATCTTAGTGAAGTTGCTGCAAAGCAAAGAGGCCTGCTGCCATTTGTTTTTCAAGAGTCGGAAGTTAGGCATGATCAAAAGTAGGGTTTCCCAAGATTAAGCATTAAGGCATTTTCCAAGATCATGCACATGTTGCGTACGGTGCCTACCCATTATGAGGGTGAAAAGATACACAAAAATGCTGGCACAGTCATGAAGAAAAGACACATGCTCACTCTACTTAGGTAACTCCCTGTCCCCAGTGGTCTGTCTTCTCAGGGCAGTCAATATTCTTCACTGTTTGCGTCATCAAACTATTTTGGCTTTACCTATGCGACATTTTGACCATGTAAACTTGCCATGTGTCTCCAGTACCTAGACCTAGGTTCCTTTGTTTTTAATCTCCAGTACCTAGACCTAGGTTCCTTTGTTTTTAACAGGTTGAAGTTACCATTGCCGGCTTGGAAGGAAAGGCTCCTGTTCTTTGCAGTCGAAAGGTTGTTGTGAACCCTGATTCAAGTCTGAAGGAGGCAATCGGGACAGGGTCATTTGATGTTGTGATTTTACCAGGTGGCTTGAAAGGAGCTGAGGCTTTAGGCAAGGTATGACAGCTGCATCTTTTCAATGTTCGTTTAAACCAAAAATGCACACTAATTCTCGATGCCATCACTGCCCCAAAAGTCATTAAAAAAGGAAATGCAGGTGAATTTTTTTTCACATGGCATCTGGCATTTTTGGTCTTTGAATTAAAACAGTGGCCCAATTAGTCAATAATTTTGTGTACCTTTCTTGCTGATGTTACTGTGGCAGATTTAGAGCTTTTGCCATTTAAGTCGGGACTCTGAAATTTGAGTGGTTTTATTTCGGAGTAGGTAGATTTTTGGGGTTTTGAGGGGATCGTTCTGGGGGATTGCCCAAAACATGGAAAAACCAGCCCAGACTAACATCATGAATTCCTGGTCCAGAAAGTAAGATTGGAAATAAATTGCAAAAGTCAAGTGAAGCCCCAAAAGACACCCTTGTCCCAAACATCTGTGCCTTTGCTTTGAAAAACAAGGCTGGACTTGAAGCATGTCTTGACCCCAGCAGCAAATTAGGCCTACTGCCCAAGCATACCTTTTTCACACACTGGCACCAGCAGATTACCTTCCTTTCCCAACCTTGGCTGACGCAAACCATTGGGGGCACCTTCAAAATACCATGGAGCTGAAAGCGGCAGTGGATGTGTTGTTTTTCTGCCTCAGGAGGGCGTCTGAAACGAACAGGTTAAACTGATCCAGAGATGGCAGAAAGGTGCCAATTTGGCAGGGAGCGACAAAGAGAAGGTCTAGACGATCCACCAAATTTCAGTCCAGAAATCCAATCAATTTCTTGCCAAAGCCATGCGGAACTTGAACAACCTTCGTATCATGATCAAGTTATTGATAAAAAAAAAAATTTATTTCAGGGTGCTGCCAGAATATCATGATGCGAAGACATGCAGCCCACCAGGAAAAGTTTGAGATCAAGTTTCCATTTCTTTGCGAATTATACTGGCGGCGGAAAAAGATTACCCATACGTGTGAAAAATTTCCATTCTTGAGATTTTGGCAAAAACTCCATGTACACAAAGAGGTAATCCTCTTTCATCACTAATGTCAAAATCTGACGCCTCTAGAAAGCTCCGTTGCAATTTGGCGCTTTAATTTCTACCGCCTGCATAAGAGTAAAAAGAAAGAAAAAAAAAGTTTCGGAGGCAACAATCAAATGGGAAAAACACATGTATGAGTTATCTTTTTCCGCCGCCACTATACATTACATATTTATTTCTCAGAAAAATCGAATGGAAATGTGGAAAAAAACTGCAAGTGGCACTTTTACGCAACCTTCGTAAATGCTGCTGCACTGCACTATCACTCTTGTGTGATGCATTATTTTGTCAGAAATCTATTTTTCACTTCGCTGTTTGGTGTGCTGGAAAATTGCACTTTTCGTTTTCACCAACCTCGGAGATTTCTTTCCGACAAGAATTCTTTCAATGGGGATATCCAAGAAAGCCAATGAAAGCAAGTTGATGTCTTTTGGGCATGTCTGGAAGGTCACCAAGACGAAATTCATGGACAGCACCGACTGTACTTATCCAACAAAATCCCAACAATCCCCGCAAAAACTCTAACCTGGCAGCATTTTGAAGATCAAGGAGCATTGGCAAAATAGTCATTGCGTGCCAAACATCCGAGGTGCTCCCTCTTCATGTCTCAGAATATGCTCCTTGTTTGCATTTATTTTTTGGATTGCAGATTGAGATCTTGATGGGATTTCCAAAATTTCAGGTGGTTATCTGAAGTCGTTTTTTTTCGCCTTTATGCATTCCTGAAGATCGGGTGTTCGGGCCATAATTGGCCTTGACGATGCAGTTTTGCAGACAGACTTTTTGTCTTCCAAATTTTATTTCTCC
>JASGXE010001664.1:0-23097 GCA_030068105.1 Sinentomon sp. SZTP_YWyxl
GAGGAACTGTTCCAGAAGACGACTGGCCGGAAAGCCAAAAATGTCGACGCCTGGTTGGAGTTTTCACATTTTCGAACGAGAAAGAACATTTTCTTGAGTTTTCGCCTGAACACTTTAAAGTTTTCCACATTCACGGTAACTGCTGCAGCAGCAGGCTTGTCTGATGAACAAAAAATCTAACATTCACTTCTGTAGCTGTTTTCGAACGTCACCATGAACTCAATTTTCATCGCTGGATGAGCAGTCCAGGCAATATCCCATCGATCAGAACACTTGGCGTGGACGCAGTCTGGTCTGGTCGCTGGAGGCTCCGTCTGCAAGTGAGCAAGTGCATGTGTCACAAAATTCCTGAACATTTGGGAAATGCGACCATCATGGTGTCGCTGTTTGCAGAGCCGTGGCGATGCATGCTTCTGTCCCCTGCACCCGCTCCTGCCTGTTGTGGTGCTCCAACCAAGTTGCGTATAAAAACTCTTCATGTAAATCTCTGAGTGGGGGTCCTGCCCACAGCCTTTTATTCCTGCTCCATTGCTCCAGGGTTCATTGCATATCTTTTATATCTTATTTATACCATTCTGTGACCTGGGTATCCAATGCCATGCGGTATACCTGTTCGCTCTCTCTTTCTTTTGACCTGTAAATTCATTCGATCTTGGCTTGACTTCGTCCTGTCC
This sequence comes from Sinentomon sp. SZTP_YWyxl, assembly GCA_030068105.1. NCBI lineage: Eukaryota > Metazoa > Arthropoda > Protura > Sinentomata > Sinentomidae > Sinentomon > Sinentomon sp. SZTP_YWyxl. The sequence goes on from JASGXE010001664.1 coordinate 675, forward strand.
CTCTGCATTGCCAATTGGTGGTTAAATGTGTGACAAAATGGTATATGCAGGCCTGCTTGTGGGCACCAGAACAACATGCCGATCAAAGATCAAGTTCATCCCCCAAGTTCAATGACAGAATGTTTCTTTTTCATTTATCGTGTTGCGCCAAGAGTGCGCGCAATCAGAGTCAGAGCTTTGGAACGACAAATTTTCAATGGCAAATTATGGAAACAACAAATAGATACCCAACAGCACAACATGAACAAGAAAATTGGCAATCCAGTCCAGTGTGGATCTGTTGAAATGCCGCCATTGCAAGTGCAGGATACCCACACCAGCTTCTCTCTCTCCCACGCCGACCACGGCCATGTACCTATACCAAACCGAACACAATCCGTTTTTCCTCTAAACGAAATTGACCTCTTCTTGAAAATTCCTCTAAACAAAATTGACCAAACCACCAACAACAATAGCAGCAAAACAATAACACTTGAAAATGGGTAACACTTCCATATACCTGTCTACCACCGCATCCACCGCATCCACCGCATCTTTACACCGCATCCACCGCATCCACCGCATCCACCGCATCTCCGGAAACAAGAATCAGGGATATCCAAATTTCCATCCTTCACATTTCTTTTTTCTTTTCTTTCGACCAGCTCTTGCTTTGCGCATGTGTCATGTTTCGCTGTACCTGAACTGGGTGCACCAGAGGTCCCCGTGAAATGGATATTTTCGTGGGCAGCACACTGCGGAGACTCTTTGTGACATTGGCACACAGAGGCTGGCATCGAATCTCATTTCCGATTCTTATCTGCATGGGGATTTTCATCCCCCCCATTTGGAGGGATAAATTGTCTAAAATATACCTATGTTTCCCATGGTCGTTGGTGACCTGATGGCCCTATCACGCTTCCCTCTGGAGAGGGGGTTGATTCAAGGGTGGCTACTTTGGGGTTTTCGAGTTATGGGAAAATTGGGAGTTTTCGAGTTGGGGAACACGGTCAAGGTTAAAAAGTGGGTGTACCCGACACCGAGCAATGCTAATTAGACGGAGTTAAAAAAGTACAGGGCGTTTCTATTAATTGTACGTTGTTTCTGACGCAATGCGTGTACCTGTGGGGGTGATGGGCGTCCACGAGCAGTCCCCTTCCCCGCTAGGGTTTAGGGACCACGCACGTTGATGAGCGATGTGTTTGGGTATCCGGGGACCTCTGCCCGACCGCCGGGACTACCGCCCTTCAGCGTCAAAGCTGTGTGACGCAATCAATTGCGCAATCAACACGAGTTTCGGCATTCAGGACAAGCCTACAGCCTGCGTTGTCAGCCAAGTTGCCTGTCCGCGCCGCCGGGTTTATCCAGTGTCCGCGTGAAACCGTCGCGGTGAAACCGCATGGATCGCGACAACACATTTGAACCGCAGGACTCGAGAATGTTCAGATTCAAAACGGCGAATGCTTGCACAAAGAACATTTCTTGCTAATGCGACCAGGAAGCTGCGAATCTGCGGACGTTCTGTACTTAAATTTTTAGTTATTCGCAAACAACGCATTCCCTTCGATTCCGTCCGAATGGATGAACGAACACATCGTCTGCGTGCGAACTGACACTGCAGACCTGCTGACAAGAGGTGGGGAGGAATCTCCTCATGCCCCAGCCCCATATCTGCAGGGAAAAGAAAGCTGTGTCAAAGACAAGAGGTGAGCAGGAATCTCCTCATGCCCCAGCCCCATATCTGCAGGGAAAAGAAAGCTGTGTCAAATGCCAATGCAGACCACTGCTTTGAAATGCACAACAGGAGCCGTTCTGCACATCTATATTGCCATCACCCGTCGGTCCCTGACATGTCACACCTCGCTGTGCCCTCCTCAGTGTCCCGGGAGGCAAATGAACTCTGCGGTGAACCTCTGACCATCAGGCATAGGTAGACTGCAGCGGTGATCCGCTCAGATATTCAAAAGCGGATAAGGATAACCTGTCTGGAATTGATCAACCGAAGGTACAGATATGAAATCAATTCTGTTCCTTCTGGCATTGTGAGTGGATTGTTGGTTTGATGTTTTGAGTGGGGAGGCATCTTACAGGCCGCGTGGGAGATCGAAAGGGCAGCTTGGCAAGGTGGATATACAAATGCAAAAACGAGATCTTTGATGTTGCTTGCAAAATGGTGCGAAAAAGCCGCCAGCGAACAAAATTAATTTCTTTTCTGTACACAAGGTAAACATTACCTTTCTGTGCTCGCAGTCTGATTGCAATGGCTGTGAATTGCACGGTGGGTGTTGTTGCTCACCTGCCCAACCCTTCCCAACCCGTGGGGCCAGATTGTAATGGGTCAGATTCAATTCCCGTTACCATGTTGCATCTCGCAAAACTGTCTCATGCGGATATCTTCAGTTGTGGTCTCGGTTTTGTGCTCCTGCATCGCGTTCCTTGCTCCTTTGTGTCTACCTTGTTGCTCCTCGGAATTCGTGACCTGAAGTAAACGGGACTCAGCACAGCGTTTGTATTCCTGCGTGTACCTACGTGTTGGCTTTTGGATACGTGTTTTTCTCGCTTTGCTTGAGGACCATTTCCGCACATTCCGTGTTCCGTTTCCCCCATCGTTTGTTTTGTGTAAGTGTTTTGTGCAGGTTGCAGCGTGATTTATAGGGTTTTTCCTCCGTTTGGCCGCCACTCCCCGTCTGGTTCCTTCGCTGCTTTGCCCCCGCTTTCCGGACAATTTGAGTGCGACTTCTGGGGTTTCACTTCAGGTCTTCTCCACGAGCTTTCTTGCGCTTTCCCTGGTACTCCCTCCCTTCCTCCCGCGTTCCTCTCTCTCTCTCTCTCTCTCTCTCTCTCTCTCTCTCTCTCTCTCTCTCTCTCTCTCTCTCTCTCTCTCCTCTCTCTCTCTCTCTCTCTCTCTCTCTCTCTCTCTCTCTCTCTGTCGCTCACTTTCACCTTCAGCTCACTTTCACTTTCACCTGGTGTCCACCGAATAATATCTGTTTGGTCGTCATTCTTTTGAGCCTCCTCTCTTCTGATTGGCTGATTTTTCCTCAAGATTTTTTTCGCGATCATCTGTGGATTTTATACCGAGGGTATAAATATAACTGACATCACACAGGATCCTCATCAGTTCCGTTTCAACTTCCGGCTAGTGAAGACCTTCCTTTGTGCTCCGAGATTTATATTGCGAAAAAGTGTCCGTCGGATTGTGTTTTGTTGTGCGTTATTTTCGTTTGCGTTCCGAGTGTTTTTGGATTTTTTTTGTAGTTCGCTGGTGAGTTTGGTGAGCTGTGGATTTTGGATATTTTTTTCCAGGATTATTTTCTCAAATTAATCATTAGTCCGTTTTATTGATAATTGTTTTTCTTTTTTGGTTGTCTTGGTGTTCGGGATTTTTCAATTAACCACTTGGTTAATTCTTGTTGGTTTTGGGTCTTGCTGGTTTTGGGTCTTGGTATTGAATACCATTTTTCTTGTTGAGTTTTGGATTTATTTTATCCACTGTCTAATTAATTAAAAAATTAATTAATTTTGTGGTACCTTTTAATTGCCCCCTTTGGATTTTTTTTTCGAATTAATTCTAGCCTGAATTTTCTCGGGTTTATTGTCTTTTTTGTTCGGCATTTTTGTGAAAAAGTGTTGCAAGCAAATTGCGAAGTGATTCTTAGGTGAACTGGGCATATATGGCGAAGTGGCTCTCTGTGAAATTGCAATCAACGAGTTGCGCGGTGACGTGAGGTTTGCGTGAAGAGACCTTGTGCGCAAAGTTGGAGTGTATTCCATATCTGATATGGAGTATACAAGTTCAGACTTGTAAAGCGAAGTGAACGAGACACATTTCTTAAGGTTGGTGTTGCCAAATTATTCCTGGATAATTTAATAAAATTGGTTGGGTTGTAATCAATTTAAAATTTGGTTGGGTTGAAATCAACTTGGCATTCATTCTCTGCGGCGTCCCTGATACCTGATGAGTGTTTATAATCAGTGTGGCCGAATGGGGAAAATTTCACCTTTTTGGGGAAATGTTACGCCTTTTGGGGAAGAACTGGGAAATCGATCTTTGGGAAAATTTAAGTTCTTGTTAACCAACAACAACGCAAATGGATTTTGCAGGAATGCGCAACATGGGGATTTTTGTTTCGGTCATTTTTCTCTGTTTTGCTTTTTCGGCTTTTGCTTTCGTTCCGTTCTTTTGTCGTGTCTCATTTTGGACTTTACTTTTAGCAGCCGACCGATGTAATGCGCAGATGCTATTCCTTCACACAAATCGAATCGCAATAACACACACAATAGCATTTATAGCTAATTCGCACATCGCGTTTCACACACATTCACATTCACATCACACCACATCTGACATCACAAAAAATGCTTAAAAGAGTCATGCCATTTTCATATGAACATCTATCAGGTTATGACAATGGTTGGTCCTAAGTAGTGAACAAAAAAATTTCCCTGTCACAGGATCCAAGAAATTCAGAGAATGTTTCTGGAAATACGCATGTTGGTTTGCTCACATTGTCAAGAAGAAATAACGAGCTAGGCTTTCTAAATACCCAGAAAATGTTGCATGATCAGAGGTGGGAAAAATATTTATTTTGTAATTGGTTGTAGGTTTGTTTTTGGGGAAATTTTTGACAATTTTAGGAAATTCCGAAAGCTCCTTCTGGGCACATTTCCTTTCATTCTCCTTCCATCATTCGCCCTTTCGGCGCATATCAAGGGAAAATGCTAACGCCTTTGCAAGGCCTCTTCATGGGAGTTCCTCATGGCCTTGTGTCATCTTTTACCTGCATTGAAAACCGCCGGATAACACAAAAAATATATTCTGATCATTCCGTGCCGCCTTACATGGTGATTTGAGGAGTGATCAAGTGAAAAAAGCCGAATCACAGGATTTTGTGCACCCCGCCCTGCCAGACAGTCTCAGTCTTCATCCGTGTGATGCAATAAACAATTGAGGTTTTCTGAAGTCCTGCAAAACTCCCAGCAATATGTGAAAGGAAAAGCTGTCCTCAGACACTCGGAAATCAGTTTCTCTGAAAGGAAAAATTTCTGATCTTTGAGTTGTGAGCTTTCCTTTTTGCGCTGGATGATACCATTTCTGGCCAGTGCGGTCAAATACGTGTCGGTACCCGTTCTCGATTGAGTCTTCTCTATGCACCGTCGTAGGTAAAGCAATCATTCTGCCTGGTCCCATACATTGTACGGGACCTAAACTAAACTTTGCCGCAAACTTCGCTTTCTTTGTGTCCAGCAACATTCTTGGAGAACACGAGGTCCAAAAACAAGTGCCCACATGTTTTTTTAAATGTCAGCACGAAAAAGAGAAAGCGTTTGCCAATACCAAATAAAATTGTTATTTTTTCGAAATCCTTTTATGGTGTACCTGCAGAATCGACCTAATTCCATGTATTCGAGTTATTTCAATGGGTCAATTTGTTATCGCGGTGGAGAGCGCTTAATTTCGTCTTTGAGGTATTGCACACGAAGCTCCGGGTATTGAAGTAGGTAACTGTGCGGGTGGCACCGCATTGAGCGACAAAATCTTGTGCAGCAATTTCTTTGACCAGGTAAAGGGATTGATTGCACATACCGTTAGGTATTCCATTGACAACAACACTGTGGGTTTGCATTCTTCTGGTCTTTCCTTGTGCACCTGTGATGCACTTCTATGAGCAGAGTGCCTACGAAAATCTTGCCATGAAAACGGGCACATACATCTTCAGCCCTCAGCGTCCGGAGGCCGAATCTGCTTGAGTCAAATCGCTGTCTCTTGGTGTCAAATTGCTAAGACAAACGACCCTTTTCAATATGGAATGTGGACTCGAAAACATCAGGAAAAACATCCTATTTCATGCAGGATCCTATCATTCTCCAGTGGGCCTATCTTTTCTGAAAAAAAAGAAAACAGTTTCGAGATTGGTGACATTGCGTCCAGGAAAGAGAGAATCGCTTCTTTTCAAATGCAGAAATTTAATTTTGGAGAAAGTCCTCTTTGGAGAAAATCTCTTTGGAGAAAGTCCAGCAGCTGTTGAATCGGAAAATGTTTGATTTGCGTTGACATCTAGGAGAATATTCGCACTTCATCAGTGCGTCGAAAATTACTTCCGCAAAGCAAGACATGCCAAAGTTGACCGCTGACTGGCTGACGCAAGCTGCGCAAAATACAGATTTTGCGAACCGAGCGAGGTATTTGCCTGTCGAAAGTGGGAGAAAATGGGGTTAAACTTTACTTCAACTGACTACCGCAACAGCCGCAACAACCGCAACAACCGCAACAACTCCTCCCGCAACAACCGCAACAACCGCAACAACCGCAACAACAAACCCCACCAACTGCAACAACCGCAACAACCCTTTCCGCAACAACTGCACATAACAACCCCACCAACTGCAACAACCGCAACAACTCGCTTCCCTCTGACCAACCCCACACTCGTGCGACAGACAGCAGAGGTGAACAATCTGATGTTTTTATTTCTTGTCCATTTTAGGTAGCTATAGGTTAGGTTGGGTTGTGTTAGTTTATGTCAGGATAAGTTATAGGGGAGGTTGGCTAGGTTAGGTTAGGTTAGGTCAGGTCAGGTTAGGTCAGGTTAGGTTAGGTTAGGGAAGGATTGATTAGGTTAAATGAGTTAAAAAGGTGTGCTAATGAGCGGATTGACACTCTAACCATAACTCAACCTAACCTTACCTAACCTAACCTAACCAAACCTAACCTAACCTAACCAACCTAACCTAACCTACCCAAACCTAACATGACCTCCCCTAAGCCTATTACCCGACCAAACCTAGCCTAAAAATAGATGAGAAACAAAACACCAAAATAACCAAATGGATCAGTTCTGGCCTCTGATGGCTGTCGCGCGAGGTTGTTGCGGTTGTTGCGTTAGTGGGGTTGTTGTTGCGGTTGTTGCGGAAGGGTTGTTGCAGTCTGTGGGGTTGTTGTTGCGGTTGTTGCGGTTGTTGCGGTTGTTGCGGGAAGAGTTGTTGCGGTTGTTGCGGTTGTTGCGGCTGTTGCGGTAGTCAGTTGAAGTAAAGTTTAACCGAAAATGGGGTCGAATCATAAAAAACAGCAGATTTTCCCGGAGAGAACCGTGAATTGTTTTCTCATTTTGATTGATTTTCACTTTTGACAAGTTCTTCTAAAGGTATGGTTCATATCTGAAAGTCGAATGTTTTTGCGATTTGCCAAATGAATGAATCCTCCGTTTCTTTAGGTGTGGACCGCAGAATCGAAATGGCATCTTGCAAACTGCACTGCAAGTGACACGAAAATTGCGTTCAGCTACTTCTCAGGACATATCTAATACAATATCTGTATGTTTGTTTTGAAGAATGATTTCGCATTTTCTTTAGCAAAACCGACGCAATGCGATTGTTTCCAAACCATGAATTTGTGAAGGAGGTGAACATTTGAATGGTTCACATTTGCAAAAGAATTTTCAAATGGATATCAGTCAATTTGCCAGTGGTGGATTTCATACGTGCATTCTCTCAACTGCATGAAGAAGAGCAGTCCAAATTCCTCTTTTTTTTTTGCACTGATCGCTTTTCCATTTGAATGACCTCTTGATTGTGATTGGAAACAATTCACATCCGCGAAAGCCAACGTTCTTCATCGGAATTGGCCAAAAATTTGCGTGCAAACACAGACGTTGGAACGCATGATGGGAGAAGAAACCAAGTTCAAATCTGCCATTGTTGTGCTGCACCTTTTTGAATGCTCGCAATCTCTGCGTCGCAACTTTGGAGTTCAAATGGCAATGAGCGGTGAAACGCCTACAAAAATAAAAGTATGCAACACGCGAAATGTGCGGTGATGTGTGTTGCAGCTTTTGAATTGTCGATGAATTCGGGAAAAGCGCCTGCGAAAATCTGTGATATGCAATACTCGAACTCTGATGCAATTCGTGTTGCAGCTTTTGAAATTAAAGGGGCCTAAAGGGAATTGATGCAACCACCACACGAAAATGCTTTGTATGCAATAATGCTGCACAAATGCGCTGTTGTGCGCTGCAACCCACGAAATGGGCTGCCATCACTTGCACACCGGAGAATCGACAAACGCGCAGGAAACTTTTCGCCAAAATTTTGTGTGCTAATTTGAAAATTAAAATTCCTCCCGAGTTTGTGTTGCGACGACCTCAACGAAGGACAGATAATGGGCTTCATTTTGTTGCGCTCCACTGATTAAATTAAATATTCACGACATATAATTCCTTTTTTCCTAGAACTGTAAGGGACTGGAATTCCCTCCCAGCAGAATTCAACCACATTCACATACGCCAAAGGTCAGTTGGCTCGTGCTCTTCAATCGGTTTGATTCTTTCTGCTTCGATGTGCCTTGTATTCTCTTTTTTATTTTTATCTGACACGTGTTTAAATTTCCTGACTTGGTGTCATGCACTGTAGCATTCGTCCACCGTCCAAATCTTTTTGTATGTTTTTTTTTGTCGAATAAACAAATCAAAAACAAACAAAAAATAAATGGTTACGGCTAAAGGCATTCTTACACCTTCATGCAAAAGGCAAATGTGCATATAAAGAAGATTACAGCCAAGGCAAATTGTGCCTTATACTTTATTAAAAGAAACTACCGAAAATGTCCCCCCGAAAATCAGAGAGGTCGCCTATGTGTCCCTCGCTCGACCAATCTTAGAGTATGCATCCATGGCGTGGAATCCTCACTCCATGACGCAGTCTTAAACAATCGAGCGGATTCAGCGAAAGTCCGCAAGGTTTGTGGCCGGAGACTATCGCACTCGAAGCAGCGTCTCTGAAATGATTGCGAAGCTCGGTTGGATGAGATTGTCCGAAAGGAGAATGATCTCGCGACTGCTTGCTCATTTTATGATCTTTCCAGGAAATGGGGGGTGGGGGGTTTATATGCTCTCTTTTAGAGATTGCAACCTTTTACTCGAAAAATGATCACCCTCTCAAGATTCGGGCAATGACATTCAAAAAAAAAAAGACGCAGGGAAATTTTCCTTTCTCGGGAAAGGTACTTTCAAAGACCTAATTAAAGAGTCCCCCACATTGGAATTATTGTCGAATGTTTTAACTTCACTATTTTGTGCCCCTTTGTCATCCTTGTTTGTCATCCCTTTGTTTGTCCTATAAGTTTATCCTTTTGTGCATATTTGATCGGGGAAAACTCCGCAAATAAAATGAATTTGAATTGAATTGGATTGAACCCCCAAAAAATGTGTAACCTGCGAAATTTGCGTGGTGATTTTTGTGCCCTTATACCGTAGAACTCTGTTCGAATGGTACAGAATCCAGGCATGGGCATACAGCCAGTTGTTAACAAAGCAGGCAAAATTTCGTGGCCTATACCGTTCCTGCCTTCGGTGATTTTTCGGGTATTTTATTGGCAACTTCGGGAACAACCGCGTTTTCACAAAGTCCACGTTATTTTGTTTGCGGCAAAATTCTGTGACTCTTGGTCGTGCGTTCCAAATGGAGAAAGTTCGTCTGCAGATGCCGACTGAATATTCAACACCCCAGAAGTTCGTCAATTACCCGAGTTTGTTATCATTTGCAACTGATATAGCTTCAGATCGAAAATTCTAGATAACTTGACACTCATTCTCACAAGTGGATTGTTGTCACTGTTGCAGAGTGCGAATTGTGACAAAACTGTTGGAGTGAATGAGTTTACCTCCGACAGCGGAGAGGATGCATGTGAAAAATGACCATATTGACACCCTTAAGAGTGTAGAATCCGTGTACGTGCTTTTGCACGCTTCCATTGAAGCTTTTTGTGTTCGTCATCCGTTCAGTCAATTTCGGCGTAATGCTCAAATCGTCATATGACACTTTACTTTCCTATCCTTGCTTTCAAGTTTCATAGGTTGCAATGCATAGCTTATGGGTCACTTTGTTTTCTATGCAAGATTAGAATTCTCGTCCAAAGGCCTACCTGCGTAGCATGCACTTACAAGTTTCGCACATTTCTGAGAGTGAAATTGACGTAGTGCTGTCGCTTCCACATCAGTTTTGTCCAGGATTTTTTTTATCTATTTAGGTGCCTCAAAAGCGCCTTTGCAAAGGTATGAGTTGCTTCGGCAATTGCACGACATGGGTTCGTGGTTTTTAACAACTTATTGGCACAAATTGGCTCACTTTCGTGCCACTGGCACTTGGGTAAAATATTGATTAAAGTTCCACGGATTTGCGAAATGTTGTTGAACAACAAATAAGACTTCAAATAACATTTGCCTTAGCATTTTGTGACAAATCTTGGCGTCCCAAAATCATTGTTTCGTCACTTCTCATGACGCAGTTTGCGGTCTGAAAGATCACTATTGCGTTTCCATGGACATTGGGTGAGCAGATTTTAATCGTCCAAAGCGGCCTCAAGAATTTGTCATCTTACAAAAAGTCCTTTTTCGGAAGAATTCTCTGACGGTCATGGTGTTTCAGCAAAACTTAGAAAATTCGCAACCAATATCCACAATAGACTCATTGATCGATTCAGGAGAAGTAGCAAATAATAATTACACCGCAGGTCTCAAAATAATTTTTACCAGGTCTTTTTTGTAAAAGAAAACACACGCAAGCATAAGCACCTGCGAACAGTAAATTAACCAAATTTTGAATGTGAGGAGGTTGTTGAATTCTACAGAGGGGCTGTCAACAATCATTCTTTGAGTGCAGAAATAGCAAATATTGTTGATATGTATTAAAAGTTTTTGGTCCGTCTGATCCAGTATGTCTTCATAATCTCTGGTCGGTTCTCACCTTGCAGCAATGATCTTATTAGGGTTTGACCCAAATACTGACAGCCGGTTTCTCTAGGTCTTTGAAATCAGAGAACGTATTCGCTTTTTGCTCAAAAGGCCACGAGTGGTGGGTCAGGCCAAATGCCTGATAATATATATCCAGAAAAACAATAATGCATCGCAGCCATCCGTTCAAGATCTCCACATTTTTCATGAAATCAATTGGGGCTTCTTTTGCTTTATTACTGCTTGACTCTACTGGCCAGTCTCTGGATTTGTGTATGCGGATGCTCCACATCCAAAACTGGTCAAGAGGAGAAGAATTCTCTGTGTTTCACCGTTTGAATTCCCAAAAGCGCGTGAAACAATTTAGGGTGCAAAAATATAACTGATCTATATCTAACTCTTCTTTCACAAAGTAAAAAAAGTTTTTCTTTCGGCAAATATGGCGCAATATGAGAGGCTACTGCGCTGCTGCGGCTTACGAAAACAAGGAAAACGTACAAGGAAATGCGGAATATGTGATTATGTTCTATTCCCGTGTGACGTAATAGGCAGAAATAATTCCAGACGAATTGGCATTCTGCTAATACCAACTTGTGCAAAGATCCTGTTGCCATGTGACAGGATACTTGGCTGCATGCCTTGGCCCACAATGGGGTTTAGACCAGACATCAAGCGGTGAGCTTATTCGGGAGAAGTAGGCGCTCGATAAATTGCGATATAATTCTCAAACATGAAACAATCTTGAAGCGGTACATTTTACATTCAAATGCAATGTCACTGATGCCGATAAAAAGAAACAGAGGGTCAAGACAGCCACTCTGAGGGACCATAAAGTGATTGAAAACATCAAGGAAGAGTTCGCGCTGGAGAAAAACGATCCTGGGCCCATGTTGGGAAAGCCAACCAGCAACTGCAGAATAAAAAGCGAAAACCTTCATTTTCGAGGCCAAGAGATGTCATGGGAAAATGCCAAAGGTCATCTTTATGGATCCGTGCATGAAAATAGCGTGGAAGGAGAATATGTCACCCATATGTATGGAATTCTCAGTCAAAAACTGCATTCATTTTAAACCATATTGGTGGCATTGGCTGCAAAACTTTTAATGGCCTAATTAGTGTCGATACGTAACTTTCAGAGTGATCCCATGCTCAACAGGCATCTTCCAGGACTGCATTGCCGGTATAGCAGAAGTAACACGAGACACAATTTCTCTGGACCCGATAAAGATCTTCTAACCTACGATGTGGCCGTATCTTTTCGCCATCTCGAAATTTAGACCCTCTTGTGCATTGCCTCTTTACAAAATTACCTCCAGAGTAACTACTCCGATACACATGGAAATATATGTGCATTATTTCTGGTTCAAATGGTTGGGAGAAGAATCACCATCAGTTGAAGTTTGAACAGATCCTTTGTCATTGCAAAATAATAAACGAATAATCCCATGACCAGTTCCAAAACGTTGACTATAAAACGGTTGATATTCAAGGAAACTTTTTACTGATCGCAGAAATGCGAACGGAAATGCTTTAAATGGCGTGCGCAAGTCAATTTATTCACACTATGTTTTATTTTTAAAAACAAAAAGACCAAACAATATTTCGCTTGACAACATTTCTGCCCAATCAAATCAATTGGCTGCGCATCGTCAAATGATTTGTTCTAAATCCAAAATCGCTGGGGTGGATAGGGCTGGATAAATAACTTGTGAAAAATACTCTTCCACAGGTTTTCATATGCCAAGGGTTTTCCCATCAATTTGTTTCCAACTTTTTCTGGACCAAAAACACGTCGATTCCATTCCCAAAGAAAGTTCTTTCAAGGACATGTTCTCATGCAATGAGGCAATGATGAAAGCTAACTTATCTCTTGTGCTGCCCCTTTTCGAGTATGCGAGTGATGTTTGGGATCCTTAAAATCTCTGTCACACTACATACTTAAAAAGGCCCATAGAATGGCATCTCGCTTTATTTTTGGAAATTTCGCTTTTTCATCTGGTGTCTCAAATTGTGCCAGCCTCTGGTCTTTAGTCTCTATCAGCGTCGAGTAACCAGTAACTTTAAATTTTTCACCAACAAAATTCCTGCCAAATCACAATATAAAAATCTCTCTTGAATTTGCACCGAGATGTCCTGAACCTAGAACTGTCAACGGGCTTCATCTTGTTGCCATGCTGAACTTTAAACTGGTCATTGTAATACATTTCACAAGAACTTAGATAGACTTGTACTCCACACCGCGTATCTCTCCTGATGACCTTTTTGTCACAATTTTATTAATCAACTCGTGCCGCACATTTTGTGGGGTAAATTGAATAAATCTTCATTTCTGCATTAAACCTTTTATTGTTTCGCTTTTTGATTTGTGCTCTATCATCATGACAAATTGTTTTCGGGATACTTGATTTTTGCCCTTCTGAGTTCATTTAACTGGTGTGTTGCATAAATTCATTATTGGCCTTTCAATCGATCGGCAACATTCCGCGTGCTTCACCTATTTGTCATAAAATTTTGCAAAATGTAATTTTTTACAAAATATGGCCTCATATCAAATGCGCTTGTAGTCTGCTCGACGTACAAATTTCTCTAAAGAGGTGAAAATATCGAATGATAAACGAGTGTGTCACGGTGTAGCGTCAAGACCACCTGGTCAGCAGTATTACATATCACTGAATATAACTGAATATGATTGGCTGAATATGGCTCGCCAATCTCCTGGCGAAATGATTAATAAACATCCCTTGTCCGTGCAATTACAAATAATAGAGACGAGCTCGACACATTTGATGATCTCATTGATCTGCATCGGAAAATTCACATTTTCTCTAAATTTTCATTTTTGTCCGAATATCTCAGATTATTTTTACATCATGGAGATATTCTGCGAAAATCGAAATTTCTGGACAAAATCTCAGATTATTTTCATATCACAGCGTTTTGTCACTTTGGCGAAGATGGCCTCTTTTCTCTCCCAAACATCATAGCCTTGCGAGAGGAAAGCTATAAAAAATAAGAGTAAACTGAGTAGCACGAATAAAATGAAATTATGAAATTGTTTTTGCCACCAGTGAGGTGAAATTATTTTTTTTATCTTTTCAGAATCTCCGGATTTCAATCGGGATCCAACAACATTTGCGGAATATTAGACCTTCAGCTTTTGAAACCTCTACATCCGTCGGTGACCCGCCATTCAGCGTAGTCATTGCCTATTACTTCATCACTCACAGGTGTTATCATCCGACGGTGCTAGATATCCTGCGGAATATTTTGGGGTATCAATATTGTGTTGTAGTAAGGCTACTTTCGTGGTATATAAACAAGTGTCAGTGGCGAGTGTGGATCAGTCGAAGTCGAGAGCTCGAAGAGAAAGGACAACTGCGTCCGCGGTACTCGTGTGGTCACAGTGAGTGTTTTTATTGTAGTGCAATATTGCAAAGTGAATATTGTTGGTGAAAAAAACCCGAAATGGGAGTGTCAGATGTGTATGACCAGATAAGGAACTGCTGTTCCTTAAATGAAATTTATGGAATCTGCAAAAAATTAGGGGGTGTTGACACTGTTCCACGCGGTGTCCTCTATGCTATTTACAATAGAACAACAGATATGGCAGCAAGAGGTGACCCGTCTTTAGCGTTTGGAATTGGTTTTGACCCAGCTACCCCACTTGAATATAGGGCTGTTGCTGCGCAGTTGAGATGTAGAATTGCGAACCTCCCAAAAATTCCTGAGCAGTGCAAGTCAAAGGAAGACATTGACGCGTACCTCTCAGGATGGAGAGCTTGGAGTGACACGCTGGCTAGAAGTGCTTATAAGGTCTACGACCAATACACAAAGACAGAAATTCTTCCCCTAAAGTTGGTTCCCGACACAATTGAATCAAAAGGATTAGGATTGATAGTCACCCGAAACGAATGTGAAAACGGCGGTGATGCCAAAGATGTGTCCTCGGGGAAGCTCCTGCCAATATTGGAACATTTAGAAATGTGCAGGACGACCAAATACCTACACACTCACATCTGTGCGCAAAACGCCCAATCCCTGACCTGATACCTCTTGCGCAACAAAAAGCACCTACCCCTCTTCGTTTTCCCGATTCAAATTGGCCTTTATGCACCCAAGCGATCCCGACAGCATGCGGAAATTTAGATAAGCCCTCGTCTGTTTTACACGATCCTGTAATGATTCCTAGATATGACCCAGGTAACAAGGCTGACTACACGTTCTCTCTTACGGTGGACGGTGTTTCTCAAGAATTAACTGCACCGACCGAAAAAACTAATGATTGTCCTTCCAAACCCCACACTTCGAACCCCTCCAATTTTGAGCCTGAACAATCAGTCCCCTCTTCATTCATTGAAGATAATCCAAGGCGCAATCAACCAGGAAATATTGGCTCACCTCCATTTCATTATTCAAAGCCGACATTGGGCACACAAGATCAAATAAAAATGCTTAACAGCATCGGCCATGCCAGAAACACATCGCCCACATTTTCCACCCTTGCAAAGAATTCTCACATCGAAAGAAACGACGCGTGTTGCCTTTCCACATCAGAAAACACAAGTAATCGAAAATGTATGGCCAATCAGATTGGGGATGGTATCCCAAAATCGATCAATGAAAAAAATAATGAAGAAACAGGTGAAGGAAATGCACCCGAAATTAAACACTTGGACTTTTATCCATACAATGTAGCCGATGACTATACAACCCAAAACGAAAGGTACGGTGTGACACAGCGCCATGTTACGCTGACGGCCATTGAATCTGCACAAATGCACACAGCCCTAGACACTGTTTACGAAGCCCTTACCAAAAATTTAGAAACCGATGACTACGTGCAATTAACAATGGAAAATTCAGACCACACATTTTCACAAGAAATACCATTTAGACGAATGGATCAAGTAACATCCGCAGATTTGGCTCAAATGATTCAAGTTGGGTTGCAGTCAAACAGTGATGCGAACCTCGATACTTTTTCTATAACCGTAACATCATGCCGCCGGCCGATTGGCCTGGGACGCGGACATCAGGTCAAACGAGGTATTGCTGCAAAAGATACCTTTAACAAAGTCTGCAAATCAATAATTAGAATTCAAAATAATGATTCCCTCTGTCAGGCACGTGCCATTGTTGTAGCGCTAGCCCGCGCAGAATATCATTCACAAAAGGAAAATGAGAACCTTCGAACAATATACTATAATCTGCTCTGCCAAAGGATGACGCTGCAGGAGAGGAGAGCCCTAGAGCTAATGCAGACGGCTGGTGTAACAGCAGAGGAATGCCCAACACTGTGTTCAACTAACAAATTTCAGGATATATTGCCTGACTACCAAATCAAAATATTTCAAAAGCAGAAAATCGGCCCTGCTTTGGTTTTCAAAGGTCCGTCTGAGCGAGCAGACGGATCTTCCAGAACTACTCTGTTTCTTATTTTAGAAAATAATCATTTTGATGTTGGGGTTAATGTTCACAACATTTTTGGTTTCCGAAATTATTGCGAATTTTGTGACACATTTTTTGGACAGGGGTTCACAACTGCAAAGCAATTTGTCGAGCGTGTCGCGACTCGCCACCGTGTACATTTGTGCACAAAAAAGAATGTTCAGAATGTTTCAGAACATTTAAATCAACAACTTGTTATGAGAGACATAAAAGGTCTACAAATGACAAAAAATCAACATGCGAAAGTATAAAATTATGCCGAACATGCTGCAAAATCATGGACAAAAAACACCATTGCGGCATGAGGTATTGTTCTGCTTGTGGGTCGTATAAACCTAGGCAACATTTGTGCTTTATGCGCCCTGACGAACCCAAATTGAATGAATCAAAAACAGACGAACCAAAATGCAAAAGACAAAAGACTGGGGTAAAGTATGTTTTTATCTTCCTTGATATAGAAACTATACAAACAAAACGATTTGGACCAAACAAACTTGAACATGAGCCTGTGCTTTTATGTTCTCAGACACTTTGTTCTGAATGCATTAACATTGAGGCTGACGACAATTACTGCTCAGGGTGTGGCCAGCGAAAGCATAAATATTTAGGATCAAGTTGTGTAAAGGAATTCTATGATTATTTGAAAACGCATTTTTGGAAACAAGAAAAAGTAACTGTAATTGCTCATAATGGTAAGGGATTTGATTTTCCGTTTATACTGAAGCATGCGCTCTTAGAGGGCCAAATTCCCACTGTTATAAAAAATGGGACGAAAATAATGTCCATGAAATTCGGGCACAATATAACATTCCTCGATTCGATTAATTATATTCCAACTGCTTTATCGAAATTCACAGACACATTTGGGCTTGATATCACAAAATTATCAAAAGGATATTTCCCACACAGATTACTAAATGTAATAGACCATGTGTTTGACACCAAAGACCCATCAAAAACTAACTATATTGCTTGCAACCTTCCACCAATAGAATCATATTCTCCAGAAACCATGATGCCGTCTGCCAGAGAAAAATTTGAAAAATGGTACCAGGAATCCAAATCTACTGGATTCAATTGAGTTGATAGAAACGGGTAAATAATGCGAGAATGATGTATCCATTCTAAACACAGGGTGTCTTAAAGTTCAGGGCGAACATGCTGCAGCACGGAAATGTTGATCCATTCTTGGAGGCACAGACAATCGCCAGTTCATGTTTGCGGATCTTCCGACGGAACTTCCTAAAACCGGACACTATTGGAATACTGCCTCCGAACGGGTACAGATTAACTGCTAACCAATCCGTCGCAGCCCTGGACTGGTTTGCTTGGGTTGAACACAACGATAACATAATCATCCAACATGCCGGGCGCGGTGCTGAAAAAAGAATCGGCCGGTACATGGTGGATGGTTTTCATGCAGAATCAAACACTGTCTATGAATTTTATGGCTGCTATTTTCATGCATGCACAACTTGTATCCGACATGGAAGGGACGTGCCTTACCATTCCGATCCACAGGACACACCAAATACACGCTACGAAGCCTTAGAAATTAAAAGAAACTACCTCATCGAACAAGGATATACTTTGCGCGAAATATGGGAATGCGAATTTCAAAAACTGGGGCTTACAGACCCGTGTTTAAAACAGTTCGTTAAAAGCAGACCTGAGATCACGAAACCGCTTCTTCCCCGCGACGCATTTTGCGGTGGCCGTACAGGATGTACTAAAACTTATTACAAATGTGAAGAAGGTGAGAAGATAAAGTATGTGGATGTTATATCCTTGTATCCAACGATAAACAAAACTGGTAAATACCCGATAGGACACCCAAAAGTCCTAATCGATAACTTCCCACCACTTTCAGAATGCGAAGGTTTAATGAAATGTACAGTTCTACCTCCACAGAACCTATATCACCCCGTTCTCCCGTATCGACATGACAATAGATTATTATTTCCCCTTTGCAGGGCATGCGTTGAAGAAAAATTACAAGCAGATTGCCCTCACTCATCAGAAGACAGACAACTCACATCTACTTGGGTAACCGACGAATTAAAAAAAGCTGTTGAACTCGGATATGAGGTGGTCCGAATATTCGAGCTTTGGCAATACCAAACCACCAAATTTGACCCTGCCACAGGTCAAGGGGGGTTGTTCGCTGATTATGTGAACCTGTTTTTAAAACTAAAACAGGAAGCTTCGGGAGTCCCACCCGGCTGTGACACTTCTGAAAAAATTCAGGAATATGTCATGAAGTTAAGGAGAAAGAGGGTGTACAGTTGGACGTGGGAAACCTGGTTAGCAATCCAGGTTACAGAAGCCTTGCAAAGCTCTGTTTAAATTCTCTTTGGGGGAAATTTGGGCAGAGACCAAATCTCGAGCATTGCGAATTCTTAAGCCAGCCGGAACGCCTGTATTCGCTCCTCCAGAATCCGAACGTCGAAGTAAAGTCCTTTACCGATATTTCGCCAGAAGTGGTAATGATCAGCTGGGTTTACGCCAAAGATGTGCCTATAACACAGTCATTGGCTAATCCCGTGATTGCTGCGTATACCACAGCACAAGCTCGACTTTTTCTCTATAGATTCTTAGAGCAACTAGGCAGACGAGTACTCTATTATGACACAGATTCTGTCATTTACGTCACCAAGCCTGGGGAGAGCGAACCGGAACTTGGGAATTTCCTCGGGGACTTAACAGACGAATTGACAGGATACGGGAAAGGATCCTATATCACCGAATTTGTTTCAGGCGGTCCGAAGAACTATGGTTATAGGGTCTTTTCCCCAGAAACAGGGCAGTCATCA
Source organism: Sinentomon sp. SZTP_YWyxl (assembly GCA_030068105.1). Classification (NCBI taxonomy): domain Eukaryota; kingdom Metazoa; phylum Arthropoda; class Protura; order Sinentomata; family Sinentomidae; genus Sinentomon; species Sinentomon sp. SZTP_YWyxl. The sequence goes on from JASGXE010001664.1 coordinate 19,642, forward strand.
GTTTCCATGAAGTGTAAAGGATTACCATTGACCTCCACAATTTCGGCAAAAGTGAATTATGAAACTTTAAAAGACATGATCCTGAATAACAGCCCTGAAGTAACTGTCCCCCTTTCACAGATACTAAGAACAACATCTAATATAGTATACACAAAGGAAAGCAGTAAAACATACAGGCCAGTCATCAAAAAACGTCGGTTGCTTCAAAACTACGACACGCTTCCATTTGGCTATTTTGCAAGCTGATTATGGTTATCCTTTGGTAACTCTACCTTCATTGCGTTTCATATATTGGACAAAACATATGCAAAATTCTCATGATTTCTTTACCATGACAAAAAACCGTTGTGAAATAAATTTTAACAGGATATATTTCAAAGCTTAACAGACACCGGAACTACGCTTTCAATTCTCGTTCAAAATCGAGGTAGAAAGAGGGAGTTGAGATATAAATTTTGGAAAACATAAGGGATTTTTCGCGCGTTGAAATGGTCACCGCTTTGTTGAAAGCGTCATAGTAAAGATGATCATGTACATTTGGCGATATCTGAAGGTAAAAGCTTTTAAAATACAAAAAATATATAGAAGGGCACATGAATTTTTTAAAGGGAGAACAAGAAACATTTGCAACCATGACCAATGCTGTCGCCACATTTTGCAAACGCTTCAAAATTATCGGCGTGGCGCATACGGTAATTTTGGAACGACGAGAAAGGTGTTAAAGTTTGTGAGAGAATGGGGATATCTGAATGAGATTTTGGAGTTGTTTTTTGATTCGATGAATTTGGCTGGTCGTCACTGCGTCTTCAACGTGTATAGCCTTTTGGCTACATGTACTTTTGACACCGGATTGATTGTAAAGATTGTTGGAGAATGATTATGTTTGCGATGGAATATCGCAATGGTAAGTTTCCACACTTGGTGGTATATCAATAACATGAACTACGTGTTCATCATCGGTATCTTTGTGGGGTGACCGGAGGTCCGAGATTCGTTGGGGGATTAGCGTACGCCATAGGTGCCCTGTAAATAGTTCCCCCGGCCGTGGAGCTCGGACAGTATAGACCATGAACCGTGGCTGCGCTGCGCCGCTCTTAAGGGGTGTATTCACGGGTTGTAAACCCGACCGTGGACCTCGGACAATGTAGACCATGAACCGTGGCTGCAAGGCGCCGCGCCCGAGAAAAGGTTGTATTCACGGCCGTTTTGATGACTGGCCTGTATTTTACTGCTTTCCTTTGTGTATACTATATTAGATGTTGTTCTTAGTATCTGTGAAAGGGGGACAGTTACTTCAGGGCTGTTATTCAGGATCATGTCTTTTAAAGTTTCATAATTCACTTTTGCCGAAATTGTGGAGGTCAATGGTAATCTTTACACTTCATGGAAACTGATGACTGCCCTGTTCTGGTGAAAAAGACCCTTAACCATAGTTCTTCGGACCGCCTGAAACAAATTCGGTGATATAGGATCCTTTCCCGTATCCTGTCAATTCGTCTGTTAAGTCCCCGAGGAAATTCCCAAGTTCCGGTTCGCTCTCCCCAGCCTTGGTGGTCGACGTAAATGACAGAATCTGTGTCATAATGAGTACTCGTCTGCCTAGTTGCTCTAAGAATCTATAGAGAAAAGTCGAGCTTGTGCTGTGGTATATGCAGCAATCACGGGATTAGCAATGACTGTGTTATAGGCACATCTTTGGCGTAAAACCCAGCTGATCATTACAAACTTCCGGCGAAATATACCGTAAAGGACTTTACCTCGATGTTTGGATTCTGAAGGAGCGAATACAGGCGTTCCGGCTGGCTTAAAAATTCGCACTGTTCGAGATTTGGTCTCTGTCCAAATTTCCCCCAAAGAGAATTTAAACAGAGCTTTGCAAGGCTTCTGTAACCTGGATTGCTAACCAGGTTTCCCACGTCCAACTGTACACCCTCTTTCTCCTTAAACTTCATGACATATTCCTGAATTTTTCAGAAGTATCACAGCAGGGTGGGACTCCCGAAGCTTCCTGTTTTAGTTTTAAAAACAGGTTCACATAATCAGCGAACAACCCCCCTTGACCTGTGGCAGGGTCAAATTTGGTGGTTTGGTATTGCCAAAGCTCGAATATTCGGACCATCTCATATCCGAGTTCAAACATTTTTTTAATTCGTCGGTTACCCAAGTAGATGTGAGTTGTCTGTCTTCTGAAGAGTGAGGGCAATCTACTTGTAATTTTTCTTCAACGCATGCCCTGCAAAGGGGAAATAATAACCTATTGTCATGTCGATACGGGAACGGGGTGACGGGGTGATATAGGTTCTGTGGAGGTAGAACTGTACATTTCATTAAACCTTCGCATTCTGAAAGTGGTGGGAAGTTATCGATTAGGACTTTTGGGTGTCCTATCGGGTATTTGCCAGTTTTGTTTATCGTTGGATACAAGGATATAACATCCACATACTTTATCTTCTCACCTTCTTCACATTTGTAATAAGTTTTAGTACAACCTGTACGGCCACCGCAAAATGCGTCGCGGGGAAGAAGCTGTTTCGTGATCTCAGGCCTGCTTTTGACGAACTGTTTAAGACACGGGTCGGCAAGCCCCAGTTTTTGAAATTCGCATTCCCATATTTCACGCAAAGTATATCCTTGTTCGATGAGGTAGTTTCTTTTAATGTCTAAGGCTTCGTAGCGTGTATTTGGTGTGTCCTGTGGATCGGAATGGTAAGGCACGTCCCTTCCATGTCGAATACAAGTTGTGCATGCATGAAAATAACAGCCATAAAATTCATAGACAGTGTTTGATTCTGCATGAAAACCATCCACCATGTACCGACCGATTCTTTTTTCAGCACCTCGACCGGCATGTTGGATGATTATGTTATCGTTGTGTTCAACCCAAGCAAGCCAGTCCAGTGCTGCAGCGGATTGGTTAGCTGTTAATCTGTACCCGTTCGGAGGCAATATTCCAATAGTGTCCGGTTTTAGGAAGTTCCGTCGGAAGATCCGCAAACATGAACTGGCGATTGTCTGTGCCTCCAAGAAAGGATCAACATTTCCGTGCTGCAGCATGTTCGCCCTGAATTTAAGACACCCATGCTTGAGTATTGATACATCATTCTCGCAGTAGGTTACCATGTCTTCAACTAAATTGAATCCAGTAGAAATAGATTCCTGGTACCATTTTTCAAATTTGTCTCTGGCAGACGGCATCATGGTTTCCGGAGAATATGATTCTATTGGTGGAAGGTTGGAAGAAATATAGTTAGTTTTTGATGGGTCTTTGGTGTCAAACACATGGTGTATTACATTGAGTAATCTGTGTGGGAAATATCCTTTTGATAATTTTGTGGTATCAAGCCCAAATGTGTCTGTGAATTTCGATAAAGCAGTTGGAATATAATTAATTGAATCAAGGAATGATATATTGTGCCGAACTTCATAGACATTATTTTCATCCCATTTTATAACCGT